>JAMKCH010036558.1:0-54976 GCA_023653785.1 Ophioderma brevispina | reverse complement strand
GCCATATTGTTCTGTTGATATGTATAACAGAAAATAGCTTTATCAAATAGATTGCCCACCTTTTATGTTGCTACAGAATTCTTCAAAATGACAACAAAGGCCATTTTGTCGATGCTTATATTCAATATAAAACAAAGGCTTGAATCTCCGTATTTGCTCCTATAGGAAATTATAAATTTTCACATGTTTGTACCAAAGTAACAGTTCTCAGCTTATCCTCTCAATAGGGATATTTTTGATAGAAAGGTTTACACCATTGAATAAAATAGGTGCCATCCGTGACCAATCGATGATGAGTGATTCGGAGCTGGTATTTTTTTTTTGCACAAAGGCAACGATAATTGCTCGCTCTAAGTGCGGACGAAAACTATCGTAAGTGTGGAAGAAATATGGTGATCATCGTCTCTTTCTTAACTCTCTACTTTTTAACTCTTATCTCAACAACATCCTTGCCTTTTTTTCATTACAAGTATCTAGGAATGACAAACTTCTCCAAACGCTGATAAACCTCTGGTCCTCAAAGGGAATTCCATACACACGAACGCTTAGCAAATTATTTTTTTAGAATTTGTTAGGCAATCTGCAATGTATTTCTTGTCTTTAATTCATAAATCCCGAGTTTACGATCACACCATACCCAGTAAGAACATGCAATGATGAATGCACCATATCCGCATCACAAAAACCCTAGCACTTGATCAAGTTGTTTGTGGTTGTGTTTCACACACAGGATTCCTGAGCTTCTCTGAGCCACATATGCTGGCTTGTACATATTTGTTTCTATTCTCAGTGCCAAGAAGGTGATCGAATTGCATAAGAGAACAGGCTGGAACTGACCAACTGATTTCGACTTGAAACTGGTCTTTTCTAGGTGGTTATTATAATATTCGATGGAGTAAAACTGTCCAATGCAAGTCCCAATCTGTCCAGCTCGTATCCAGAAATGTTGTTGAAACGTGCCCTGTGCCCCCTTAAGACCGACATTTTTTTTCATCTCTCCAGCAGTTTTCCTAACCCCCAGATGAAGCATAATTCAGTTCCTAAAGGTCCCTTATTAAGAAATAATTTTGCCTCCGAAGCTTAACTTTAGCCAAATTCCAGCTCCTAAGCCTGCAGATTTCTCAAAACTTTAATCCTAAGACCCTTTACCTGGTTACTTTGGCAGACCAACATCAATTTTCTAGCCCCTAAAGTGTTCATAAACCGGGACCGCATACCCCACCTGAAAACACAGCTTCAGTGTCCCCCCCCCCCCCCCCCTGGTAATCTAAACTCCACACAAATAATAGGCGGGAGCATGGATCCAGGTCAAATGGCATCGTTCACCCGCACTACAGAAATGTTTGAAACCTGTTGGTAGTAGTACTGACCCTCTTATCACCTGCTAGGGGGGTCGTCTCCAAATTGCCCGTTCATTTTAATGTGCTCAAGTGGCCCCATTGATTTTTCAACGGAGCCACTTTGAAATTTTAATGGGGAGGTCAAAGTGGGCTTACAACACAATTTAACGGGGACACAAGTCTTCAATTTTAAAGTGAGGCAATTCCCAGCAGTGGGTGGGGTAATCACCTAACCAATTGATCAATGACCCTTGGCTGACCCACAATGCAAGATACTCCCTGCAGGTGGTTGGTTACAGTTTGGTCAGATGGGCCAGTTTGTGGAGTCAAGAACTTCTACACTGTTATAGTAAAAATGTGTTTTATGGGCTCTGTGTTATCCATACAATTTGTTTATTATTTATGTTTATATCACAAATTCAGTTGGGACAAAAAAATTCATATGCGGTATAATTACAATCTACAGGTATTTATTCTCGATGTTGTCACAACAATAGGATGTTGGTGCTTCAATATACGTGTTGTACTATTTTAGCAAGGAGTGGGACTACTTTGTACAAATGGGGTAGTATAGTTTTAACAATTACATAACATCAATTAAAAATGTAATATCACACAGTGTGACAACACTATGTGCTCTCAACTCTTTTGCCAAAAGTACAAATGCTTATACACTTCACAATCAGCGTGCATACAGTGGCCCCTTGTTTGTCCACAACATGATGGTCTTATTTCGATGGATATATCCAAAACCATAATTAATAAGAAATTCATCTAGAATTGACCCTATTCTGCGTACATCTTGAGTTCTTATTTTATTGCAAAGGACAATCAAATTGGAATGACAAAACCATGTGTCTCACTATAGGGTAAAGTTAGTGATTTGTTTTGAGATGCTTGCCCTTTAGTGGTAGAACTTTTCAGTTGATAACAACCATGGGTTGCCATGTTCCATACATCTATCATTTTGCATTACTATTTAACACTAATTCCATTAAGATACTTACAAAAAAATGGGACTTATGATACTTTCCCTCAGTTACATGATAAAACCTTAAATCTACCGTAGCAAAGAAAAATAACTCACTAGAAATAGTAAGAGCCTGTGTATAGTAATTCTCATGGTATTGTTCTCGTAATGTCCATATTGCTTCTCATCAGGCTACCCTTTAAACCACACAGAGTAATTTGGAATGCGTACATAAGCTTACAAGCTAGTATAGGCGACACATATGTTTATAATATACATGATATATGTTCTTACTGAATATTTAGGCATCAGGGAATATCTCGATTAGATACAACTTTGTTAATTTGTAAGAACTGGAGATTGGTAACGTATAAGAATTATGAACTAATTTAAACAAATATGTATACTGGGGTGGTGTATAACAATTTAAAAGTTGGAGCCATTAAAACTTTTTCACGTGTCTACTTTTTATAATTGCGGTTTTACAATTCAGATTTATTTCAAGATAAAGGGCACTATTAGATAGGGATGCACTTAATTCCTCATTTCCTTCCAAATGTTTTTATTCTCGAAAGTCCTTAGAATCGCTTTGTTTTCACTTTAAAATTAAAAAAAAAAAAAAATAGGTTTCAAATGTTTGGACATTAGCGCACAAACATAGTTTTTTGCGCAAAACATTTGTAATAAAACTTTTTTCTTCGCAATAGAACTTTCCTTTTTTTAATTGAAACATGGAGTGATTGCGATTATTGGATATTGGTCTATTGATTAAAAACTATATCTCAAAATCAATATAACTCCATGTATAACAGTCCGGGGTACTTCACCTAAGGCCCATGAACTTGACCCTATTACTATGAAATAGCCTGACAATTAATTGCAGTTATAGCATGTACTGTCCCTCCCAACTTGCTAATATTAATATTTATTGCATAAAGTCTGGATTTTGGTTATCCAAGCAAGGCCACGAGAGACTCTCCCATCAGGTCATTAACCTAGAGAACTGTGAAAACAGTAATATGAGTCGTTTCACATGTAATGAACATGACCATGTTTCTTATTTATTTCTACCAGGAAAATTATTCCAAATGCTTTTTATAACGTGCCTATATGTTTTATTTGCTGGGGACACTTGTAATTCAATTTGGTGCTCGTGTACAATATGAAATAACAAAATTAGGTATTTTTTAAACCGTTGTAAAGGTGTGATATTTTGAATCCTTGGGACTTCGGCTTCAATAAAAAGGCACCTTTCTCTTCCCCGGTTTAAAATAAAATCAAGGTTTATTTTTAATCTTAAATCGTGGCCTGTAGGCCAAATTGGCTACTGAGACCTTTACAACTATAATATTACTAAAACAGGAACACTGCAACTTGGAGGCAGCAGCTTATCAGCGCCATATTGCACATTCAAACAACACACCGGAATGGGTAGTGCAAGCTTTCATGGTCATTTGTTCCCTTTCAAATGAACCTGGAGAAAGTGGCATCAGTTTTTTAATCATATTCATGTTATACCAATCAAATCCCAAATGGACTTCCCGAATTAAATCCAAGCAAGTGGGTCCCACTGAGATTCGATCGGAGACCCTTTTGGCTCCAGAGGTAATGCTTGCTAACCACTAGGACCACGCCACTTTCTCCTGATTTCCATAAGGTAGTTTTTCCGTTGATTTTAATAAATATCTTAATTTAAGAAATCCCAGCAGTATGCTATCACTTGCAAGACAACGCCTATTTCGATGTCATCATCTCCTATGCTTGATAATTCACACATACATGACTAATTATGATTGGATGGGTAAAATAGAATGGCGTCCTAGAGGTAGGCCTGTAGTCACAAAACTGTGGCAAGAATTCACTGATAGCTAGTCTTTGTCTTTCAGTTCGCCCTATTAGTATTGTTCCCTATCAAATAAAACCTAATTTACATGGGCTAAGTCCCCTTTCTGTGAGGGAATACAGCTAGTATTTATTTGTTATGGTTTAAATTGATAACACAATGTTTTATTGAATACTTTTTGTTATGAAAGTATACCTTTTTAGCTACTCTCTCAAAATAATGCCTTGAAAATGAAAAACCACGGCCTAGTTGAAAGTAAAACTACCAAAATAAAACAAAGTATGGGGAAAAAAGACCACTCTTATGGCCAGTTTCTACTCCCCTGCTAGCGTATGATTGAAATTGTTTCTGTTCATTATGGTAATGTCTTCTCTTGGTAGGGCTTAATCTATTTGTAATTTAATTAACAATAATGAAGTGTGGTATAACCCAACATTCTTTCCCAAAATCATCAGTCAATGACTTAGTGTTACACTTCTTTGAATCAAAATATGATATGGAATGGTATTCTCAATATTCTAACCAAAATTAAACGTTCATTTAATCAAGAGATTAATGTTCACTTCTAATCGTATTCAAAGATCTACTTTTTGTAAACTTCGTATTAGTGCCACAATTTATGATCAAAAGCGTCGTTTAATTCTACCCTAAAATCCCCTCTGAAAACATGATTTGTAACTAATTGTTGTTTTTGGTGACTTACAAAACAGAAATGAATACCATTTCATATGAAATTGTAAGCTTATACTCCCTCTCGTAAGGAGCTTTTATATAATTATATTATGATGCTTATAAAACACATAAAATTTCTCGATTATGATTATTTCTTTAAAATAATGACTGTCAGCGGATTTGACAGTTTTAAAGTAGTATCTAATTTTTGTTTTGTTTTCTGCTTTTAATATTCGTTCTACTACTGTGTAGTTCTTGTACATGTAATACGTGTGCTATTGTTTCATTGACCATACCTATATGTTGGGTGAATACATAAAGTATGGCCTTTTGGTCATACTAACTGTAAACTGTAACTGTTGAATCAAATCAAAGAGCCCCACTATGAACTGGACAGTGCTATTAAGTTATAACATCACTGTCATAAAAAATAAATGAAACCTGGAACCTGGGCATTGCACATAGAACGGGTTACTATAAAATGCATCTGTTTTGTTACACTAAGCACGCACACACAACACACATACACCACACACACACACACACACCATACACACACACACACACACCCCTATACTCACCACATACAAAACTAGGAAGTTTTTTTGCTCCCGAGTTTTCTTTTACGGAATAAACTCATATCATATATTGCAGTTTATCCGTCAAAGACTCTTTGTTACTGTTTTTCTACTCTTTTTTCTTTATTTTAACCCCATAAATTTTTCCCCGTCATTCTTCAAGCCCTGCCCTCTTTACGGGGCTATCGGTCTGCGACGCAAGATCGTTAGATAAGAAAAATATTAGTTAACACAGTTAAAAAACAATTCACACAGTAAAAAAATACACCACACACACACACACACACACACACCACACCACACACATACCCGACACATACCCACACATGCACCCTAGCGTGCGCACACACGCACCCACCACACGTACGACATTCACCAATACAAATTACAAAATGGAAATAGACAAAAGTTTCTAAATAATACTACTAACAAACATAATACGTTAACATTATATAACATTACAAAATCTGGCTACAACAGAAAGTATGTCATAGTCAATCTGCGTATATATAATACACAGATAATAAACTCCTGGCTGTATTAGAAGTATGCCTCTGTCTGCTCCTGTATTTGATAGAGTTTATTATCTGGCACTGGTGGATAAAGTGCAACTCATTAAATATAATTTTAAAGGGCCCCGCTTAGCATCTGTCAACGGAGTATTTAAGTTGATCTCTCACATGGGTAATAAAGACCAAGCAGTGGTTAGAGATTGACCTTCAGGGTTAATACCTCTGAGCCTAGTTTAAAGTGGGCTAAGTGGGCTGGCAAAGGGGAGCATAACAGAATTTAATGGGTGGATAATGGGTGCCTCATTAAAATTCAACGGAGCCTATACATAAAGTGCCCCATTGAGCACCCATTAAAGTTAACGGGGCAATTTGGAGACGACCCCCAGGTATTTAGTACTCTCCAATTGTGGTGTCACTTTTTAAAGTAGGGGCCAATTTAAGGTCACACAGGGGTCAAACTTTTAAAATGCTCCAGTCATGTTGAAATGTATGCCATACTGCCCAGACGGGCTAGTCATACGGATTCCAAAAATGTATACTTTGTACCATTTGTGACCATTGGTTTGGGATTTATAGGGTAAAAATGGCTAAATGGTACAAAAGGGTCAATTTCCATTTGTACATGGGTCACAATCAGAAGTTGCTCCAATTTTGGTAAAACAAATGAAAGGAATTGTTCAGCTAGCTTAATGTGTCAAAATATGGACTATCTTGTAGTATTTACAATGCATAGTTGTCAAGATATGCGACAAAATAGGTTATAGGGCAACATAATCCAATTGGTGTTGACCTTCGACCCTTCGGTAATTAAACATTTAACATAATCAAAAATATACATTTTGGGAGTCCTCTTTCCTCAAGCAATAATATGCAAGTATTTAAAATATAATCAGATTAACTTTTAACATTGACCCCTGTAAATGAGATTGACCTTTTTTTACCATTTTAGTCATTTTCAGCCTATAAACCAATGGTCGTGGGTGGTACAAACTATACATTTTTGGAATCCTTATGACTAGATGGACAACATGACATACATTTCAACTTGATTGGAGCATTTTAAAAGTTTGACCCATGTGTTACCTTAAATTGGCCCCTATTGAAAAAAGTTATAGCACAATTTGAGAGCACTAACTACCTAGCATTGATATACAGACTGTCCCAAAAAAAACTATACAATCAAACTAAAAATTATAAAAAATATAAACTGTGCATTTTTGCCAGATATTTTGACTTTATTTGTTAGACAAGATCCTAAGCTAAATCCTCGTTTTTCTTCCATCCAATTTGATGGACCCTAAGCGGAGATATTGTCAGTTGAACACAAAGGATAAAATACCACTTGGGCCAGTTTCACCTGAAGGTTCAAGAAACTAAAGGTATAAGGCGTGTAGCATCATTGTGGATTAAACCATTTTCAAACAAAAGAATATTTTACAGATTAGAGTGAATGTATTATCATGCATTGAACTAATCAATATATCATTTTTTAGTGAAAGCACCAGAAATTATTATGTTGTGGGTGAAATGAGGGACTCACTCTCAGGGGGACAATAATTATGAAATTCAAGGAAATTTGGGGAATTTGACTGCTGAAACTAATGTAACAGTCTACAAGTCTGTTGAGGGACAAATGTGTGGACAATGCTCTAATGGGGAGGGACAATTTACCCTTCCCCTATTCCCCACTGCCTCCAAGTTGCCAGGGAGGAATAATGAGGAAAGCAGTGTTCAACAAAGAGCACTAAAGGAAAGGATGGTTGTGTTCAAAGGTCTCATGTTTACTTTCAACAAGGGTTTTTTTTATGGTTCTACCTTCTGCTGAAACCTGGAATTAAAGCTGGACAACAAGACTGTTTGGAATTGAATTTTCCTATGCTAGATGTCTATGTATTAACAATGCAACATTTTTTAAAGTTATAATTATGTTATATCACAAGAAGGAGCACTTTATACCTAATATTATTTTTAAGTTTCATGAGAATGTCTTAAAGGTGATTTTCATGGCAACTTTGTTTGTATCAGGGTCGCCGAAACTGGCCCAACAGTTTTTCCAACTGTCCTCCATAATTAGCCAATCACTCCTACCATACCCACACATTACACCAACTAAAAATCTCAATGAAAGCTGGAACACTCCTAAAAAAGAATCAGTAAAACTCCAGTTGAGTTTAACTTAAATATTTGGTCAAAAAAATTAATCTTTGATTGTATACTTTTTTTGGGCCAGTCTGTAGAGGGTCCACTACTACCAAAGGTGTGTTAAACCTTTTCTGTAAGTGGGGGTAAACGAACTCCTTAATAAGGCCCCTTGATACCTGCTTCGCTCTAATAAGGAGTAGTTTGCATTTCAAGTCTCTTATTACACAGGATAGCATTTTCATACAACATCAATCCATGCCAAAATAGAAAAATGATACCTTAATCTGTCAATTTAGGGGAGGGTGTCAAATGTTTTACATTTTTTGTAATTTGTCTCAAAAGATGGCTGCTAGCACCATCTTGGATTTTCAAAATTCAAACGTGGTCAGCAATGGTGTATACACTTTCCATTTGAAATTTTCCTGACAAAACTAGTAACGAAACACAATGCTTGGTTCCCCTTTAGGTCCGGGTGGTTAGCCCAGAGAAAATATGGCAGTATCTCATTTTTCAAGATGGCATCTCGTCGCCATTTTGAATTTGAGAGACGAGACAATCTCAAAATGCTACAATTACAATTCTATTTGCTTTCTTCATGGTCCAAAATTAGTAGAAAAAACAACTTATTTGTCAGTCCAATATCTGAGCAAAGATATTTTTATATTTTCCAAGGGTGATTTCGGCAGCCATCTTGGATTTTAGAAGGACAGATGGTCTTGTTGTATAAACGCACTCCCACTGGATCTGTTGTGCTAGAATTAGTGGGAAATGACATTTTCAATTCATCATTGTAGCTCTCTGGTTCCAGAGATCTCACGTTTTATGGCATTTTAAAATGGCGGCGTTGCGGCCATTTTGGAAAAATGCCTGTGAAAAAATGTTAGCCGTCGTTCTTGGAGGTGTATAGGAGCTATTTTTTGTTAAAATTGGTCACACGTGGCCAAATCCTCAAGAAAAAAAGGTAATCCTAAATGGTCACGGATCTCATGTAAATGACTCTTACTATCAAACATAAACAAATTGCCATCATCATCTACTAATAGAGAGGCAAACGTTACGTAATCCTTTTATGAAATTCATCGTCTCGTATGTTTTGCCGACCACAAAGAAACATAATAGTAACCAACAATAGAAAGCAATGGGCTGCCTCCGCTTCTTCCACATACTGTGGGTGCCGCTTTGCATATGATACACTAATCGGTAGTGATACAAGAGTTGGCCAGGTGTAATAATAGTGCACCTGGTCATTGTGCTCAGATTTTTACCTCTGTTTTTTTCTCATAATGCAATGCGTCCGCTTAGGTGAAAAGATGTCATTCATTGAGGCGGTTTATTTAAATGAAGACTGACGTGTCATTTAAATCGTTGTGTGGCCATGGGTAGGACAAAAGTTTAACCACCCAAGAGCACCCAACATCCACAACTGATATTTTGCCGGATTGTTTGTATCGACTTGACATTATGTGCGTATACAAGCACCCCCTAATAATTATTCCGTGGCAATATTCAAAATGTCAGCCGCCCCAGCACGGGGAACTGGTTTTTGATGGGCGTCACCCCCTTGGTTGTAGCGATCAAGTCACGCTCTCCATACATGCGATACAACACATAAAGACCCCCAAAACCGTAACGCAGCTGTCTAAATAACCCACATAGGTTTACAACCTTGCTCTTTCACGAAATATAAAATTATATCAATAGTTATCGTTTTCTTCCGTGAATTTTTGAAACCCTTCTCATGCTCCATTGACGTATCAATATTGCCAACACAATACCCATTATACGAAAATCTCTCCCTTTTTAAAAGTTGCATAAACGTATGCATATTGAGTGCCATTTCATTGGAAGACCGCATTCTTACCGCATAATGGGGTGTTCACTTAATGCGTGGTTTGTGTATTTGTAACCTTGTAATAAAGTCTTCAGATGCCGGACTTTGAAAATGTACACATTTTCGTAAAATGGACATTGAGTTGGCCGATATTGAATCACAATGGACAGAAGGTGTCAAAATTTTGCAGAACAAACCTGACTATTGAGATATTTAGGTTTTCGTGCCTAGACCATGGTTTGTAACTTATGGTGGATTTAGACATGCTGCTTTACTTTTTTTGGGGTCTTTACTTCATTCGAGGTACATTGATAGGGCACTGGGTCACACCAAAAAACGGATTTATTCTTATGAATGGCCACTCAATAACAAAAAAATCAAACTATAATTTTTCACGTTTTTCACTTTAATTCCGCCTCTTGCTAATGGCATTTTATAAGACTATCTAATCTCGCGTGTCTAATAGACCAAACTATGTGATGTAATCTTTCTCGTCAAAGGAGAGGTTGTCAATGTGCTTGCAGAAAATACACTTTTTATCCTATTATTTCTTATCCTAATTTTGTCCTCGATAACCACAAAGGTAACACCAGTGAGGTGTGGATTCAAACAGAATGGCTGAGCGGTCGCTGGTAGATTGTCGGGGACACACTAGCGAGGCACATACCAGAAGGAGTACAAGACAATAAATGGAACTGGAATCGGTAACGATTAAAAAAATACTAAATAATAACTTCTTTTAATCAAATAGTGGCCTGTAGGCCAAATTGCTCGAGGACTTACACTAATAATAAGGAAAAAAACAGAAACAATGAAACTTGGAGGCAGCAGCTTAAACAGTGCATAATTGCAAACATTCAAACGCACTACCTAAACAACACCACCGAGGGGAGTGCAACTTTCATGGTTCCTTTGCCCAATTTTCAAAGAACCATGCTGAAGAAAGTGGGATTCAGGTAGTGGTAATTTCGTAAACAAAAATGTTTTTGTAGGCTTCCGAATGTTTTTTGTATTTGTCGAAACTTTTGGAGTACGCATTTATCATGAAAAAAAATATTAAAATCCATGCCCGTTAATTAGATAACTAGATCGGGTCCCTAGGACACCACTTGTCCAAAAACGGGAGTGTAGGTAAAAAATAAATTAAAACAAATGAGTATGAAGATTTTTCCGTTTTAAGTATTACCATATTCATGCGGGTAAACCAGAAATATTAAAATTCAGTTAACATTATATGCTGATCGCGATCACTTTGCCTTTGCCATATCTCCATACCGCCACTGTACACAGGCGCTGGACCAGGGACGGGGGCGGAGGGGGACGCGCGGCCTTCACCCCGGGTATTAATTGCAAATTCTTGCAAAATCGCCCATTGAGCTATTTTGGACCAGTGACAGCCTTTCAGCCCCGGGATTTTTGCCATTTTTTTAAATCTCTGGAATCCGCCATTGGTACAACAATGGCAAGTTACACGGCAGCCAATGTCACTTGTTCAATATAGGTAGGATTAATGCAATTGACTCTTTACTATTGATGTAACCTGTTGAGAAAACGCTGAAATTTTAAAAGGAATGTGTAAAGTTTTACAAATCTCTTATACAACGAGCGATATTGAAGATGCAGATATTAATGATTATTTGGAAAAGACCACTTCGGGACAGTATATTATACCCGAAGAAGATAACCCTCACTGTGTGATAAGCCCCTGACTCTTGAGGAAATATTTTAAGCGGGTTTAATCAATGAAGAAAAATAGACTCCTGGACCCGATGGTTTGCCAGTCGAATTTTTATACTTTTCTGGGATAATATTTCAAAGTTTATGTCGACTCTTTCTCCGAGGTCGTTTAAAGGGTTAAGTTATCAACAATCGACACGTGCAATAATTAAGTTAATTCATAAGGAAAGATGATAGAAAATTTTTGAAAAAATGGGTCGTCCAATAAGTTTGTTGAATACGGACTATAAAATTTTAACAAGCACCCTTGGATAAAAGAACACAATGTTTGGCCCTAAAAATATTAATTAATGACCAAACTGCTTACATCAAGGGAGATTTATTGGGCCATAACGTCCGCTTGATTCATGATATTATTTTGATATTAAAACATTAAAAAAAAAAAAAAAATGGGGTTATAATTTTTCTTGATTTTGAAAAGGCTGTGGATCGTCTTAGAAAGAAAAATTTTAGTTTGCAGCCTTAAAAAAGTTTAATTTGGTCATACTTTTATAAACATGATCAAAAAAATATATATCAAGATGCTCGAGCTGTAGAGATTAACAAAAAAAGGGATGGATCTCTGAATTTTTTGATATCTCACGTGGTATTCGTCAGGGCGTTCAACTATCGGGCGTTCTTTTTGTAATCGCTGTCGAAATATTAGCCATGTAACAATAAGGCAAAACGAAAATATTAAGGGATTCATTTACCTAGAGAAAGAAAAAGATCCCATCAATTTGTAAATTTATGAACGGAGAGATTAAAATCAGTCAGGTAGCTGGTTGATTGAGACCACATATTCACAGAAGGACTCTAAGTCTACCAGCGAGGCCCATTGAAGAAGTAAAACGATCTCTATTGTGCTCAGATTGCAATTAAATATGGCTAGAAACGGAACGGGATATTGTTTTAACGAGAGTTCAACCCCAACAAGCCGGTGACGTAACATTTAACATGGAATTCCGATCCAGTTTAAATCTTTAGGTGTATACTTTGGAATAGATAATCTTAAAATACAAAAGCTTAATTGGGAATCAAAACTAGATAAGTTAAAAGAGGAGTTCCTACCGTTTTGGAAAGAAAGAGAGATTTAACATTTATGGTAAAGCTGTCTGTCATCATTAAGGATTGCCCTTCAAAGCTCTACTATTTAATTGAAGTGATTGTAACGCCTGACCGATATAAAAAAGGTGAAGCGGAAAAGTTAAACTGTCTTATGGAGGGGTTGGTAACAAAGATAAGATCAAAAGAACATGTATGATCAGTGATTTTACAGGGGTGGTATATAAAAGTACCTGACATCAATTACAAAGTGGAAGCCGTTATAGGCCTAAAGTGGCGTACAAAAGATTTCAGAATTGATAGGCAAAATGGAAAAATTATTCCATCTTATTATCTCAATCGTTTGGCGAATCATCATTGATATTTAAAATGAACTTTTTAAAACCCACAATATTCATGCCCCCGTAGCTAAATACTAATATATTCCAGAATTTTTTTTATAAAAGAATGGTTGAATGTTGGCATAAATCGCACATAAATTGTACCAGAGAACCAAAATTGGGAAATGATAAAGAAGGGAAGTTATTGGGGGACATAGATCTATCTTGTGTAACAGGTCATGTTTATGTATAGAATCATTGGGCTAAAAAGTGGTTTGTTTATGTATGATATATGCACCCTATGATGGTTTTAGATCCTAGAGTGATTAAGTCTAAATTAACTAAAACGAATAACTTCCTTAGCGAGTTACAAAGTTGATATTACAGAGTCTTCCAAGAGATTGGCGAATCTCTATAAAAAGGTGGAATTATACAGGAAACATTTGTTTTTAAAAAAAAAAACACGATTAGGTGGAATAGAAGATATTCACCAGTTGCACCAACATTAACAAAATATACTCTGGATTAATATATTCTTCTCTTTTGGAAAACAAAATATCCCGAGTCATTGTGAAGTTCTTGGAATTTTATAAGTATGATGTTTTAATTGGGGCAAATTCTGGGTCCTCAACACAACTAACCTCACGAAATATGAAAACTTCTGAATTTATTTAAAAATATGCCTCATATTTTGCCCTTCAGGGAATTGTTAAAAAGATTGAATAATAGTTGATTCAGACTGTATGTGGTTATTGTCATGTAATCGATGATTATGAGCACACTGTTTTATTTCTGCATGCATGTTCAAAACCTTTGGAATAAAATTAGCTATATTTTTGATAGCGTTTTCAATTTGAAATTAAATATTAACTTTGAAAAGATAATATTTGGATTTCAATCAAACACTGGAAATATAATCCTACGAAGATTTACCAATTTGATCTTAACAATGGTAAAATATACTATCTTCAAATGCTGGTGTAAACACAAATCTGACAAAAATGCCCTGAAAAATGCTAATTTACTAGCCTGTTTCAAGATCTACCTTAATTATCAAATGCAGATTGAAATAAGTAGAATGGGTATATATGTTGATATGTTTAAGAAAATGATTCAAAGTATGTAAATGAATTAATGTTGTAATGGAAACAAAATATTTCAATTAAAAAAAAAAAAAATATAGCTAGATTGGACCTTTTAGAACACATATTAACAACTTTTGCATTCCACGTATGTATTTTGTGGAAACGAGGCCTTGTTGATTTGAGTTCCCTTTGTTCCGAATTTGAAAAAAAAAATAAAAAATTCCCAGAATTTTTAGGTTTCTTTGAGAATTGTAATTTATGCTTAATTGATATTGTCTTATGACCCTGCATGTGTGGTATAAATTTGAAATAAATAAAATTATATTAAATAAAATTTATCTTCCGACAAAATCAGTGTCAAAATAATTTATTTCGTCCAAAAATTCATCCTACATCTTGTTTACATTAATAGCAATTTTACTAAGAAGTCTTCTGAGAAGACTAAGAAGTCAACATAATTGCCAGGGGGGGGGGGGAGGAAAATTTTGCCGACTGAATTCATTCTGTTAGTGGAGTGTTACCCCAACTCCTTGAAATCAACACCAAACACGTATAATTACAACAAAATTAACTGAAATTAACATGCATAAAATATGTATTTTATTGATTTTTTTGTTCTTTGTTCTTTTATCAACTTTCTTCATAGACGCTGTTGCAACGTCCATATCTGAAGGTGATGCATCTGAGGGAGTTAAATTTGTTTTGGTACTAAAGATACACCCGATGAAAACACAGATGGAACGGTAGCCAATCCAAAGCCTTCAATGTCATTTAAAGAGGACTTAACTGAATTTCCTCTAGGTAAATCGTAATGAAACTATTACAGAGATGATCACACTGATAAACATAGATACGAGAGACAGACAGACGTAGACAGACAGATTTTGTTCCCTATACGGCATCAGGGAGCAGACCCTTTGCCTTGTGTTTAGGGTGAAATTGCACCTAAATCTAACAAGACAAATTGCGCCACCTCCTTTTTGTTCCGGTGATCGTCAGGTTTGTAGTAAGTTTCCCTTTAGGGATGTAAGGGATATAGAAATAATGATAAGCAAAGCAAGTGTTTTCAAAATAATTTTCACTTTCATTCTTATCTTTCTGATCATCTCATCACCCTCTTTTTTCATTCTTTTTCTAGTCCCTTATGTTTCATTTTCTTTCTCCCTCTTTTTTTCTCTCCCCCTTCTCTCTCTTTACCATATGATCTGTAAAACAAATATATTTTTTCAGGAAAAAAGATTCTGGTGGCGACATATTTGGAAATGGCATCTGACACGTCAGAGTTAAAATTGGAATTTACGGGGAAAGATAGGTAAAGAATCCGCATTTTACTTTATCTTTCTACAATCTTAATGGTAAAACCTTTGCTGAGAATTCCCAATTATCAGCAAATGTTTTATATTAAAACCCAATAGCTTTTCGTACACAGAACTTTGATATAATAGGCAAATCATACAAAAGCGGTAGCTTTTTTTGCGTGTCAGAAGGTACATGTAAAATAAATGCGTAAAACAAACATTGCTTGTCTTTATCAAAATCCATTAACAATAACATTACTCAATCATGAAACGGAACAGCGATATATCTTTAATATCGCAGCTATAATTGGTAATCAATATTTTTCATTGTGATACAAAAACAGCGATATGCATAGGAAAGCGAGGGCGCTTTAACCAGTCAAATGTTTGGTTTACCCTTAACATTTTTGTGGAAAAATATTATTCGATTGTCCTGAATCGTTTTTTTTTTAAATATACGTCAATTAGTTTGCGTAGAGGGTAGCCCCCTTCACGATTCCGTCTAATTTAGCAAAACACAAATATAAGATCATTTAGAAAGAAATCAAGATAGAAGAAAAGAGGGAAACTCGTGTGTACGATCAAAAATTAGACAAAATGATTGCGATATTGAAGCTATTTTGTTGTTGAAATTTTTATCCTGCACATTTTTAATTTATACAAATGTGTTTTTTCTTAATTCTAACATCGCCTAAAAAATAAGGAAATGCATGTTATGGCATAGTAATAAAACTCTTTCGAGGTTTGCTTCCAAACCATGAAGTATAAACCTTGCCTTGTTTGTCGTCTCCGAATACTACCCAACACCCCTAAATAGGGTACACAAACCTAATGTGTTGAAGTTGGATATGACGTTGTTCCTAAAGACCTCTTTGTCTGCAGAAGCTGTAATGAGTGTGTCGAGATTTTTTTCACTTACAATACCTGATAAAGCCAGTATATGAAGGGCAAACTGCTCAAAAGTCACAATCCATAAGGGAGTGTTCATAAATACTTTGGTGGTGGGGGTGGGGGAGGGGGAAGTTGGAACTTCGGACATAAAAAAAAAAACAATTGATCCCCCTTTTTAGGTTGGAAATTTTTTGACCCCCTTTTGGGGTCTTAATTTTTTTTTATCCCCCCTTATACCTTCAGACAAAAAAAAACCAGCAAATCACAGAGGCATACATACAGAATCCCTATAGGGGGCTGACTAGGTAAGTCCATCCCTATTCAGAGGTGGGACCCTGACCAGTAAAGGAAATACTGACGATATTGCAGTCATGACGACAAGCAAGTGGCCCTGGGCTGGGTGTGGTCCTCTTCTCACACAAAGGGCAAAATTGATAGAACCATTTTGCATTTTGTAAGTGGTTCACCTCGCCACAAATACCGGGCTTGGGCAATGGTCTTAAATAAATATCTATATCATAGTACTTGATGGTAAAGTGTTTTGTTCGGAATCGTATGTAAGCATGCAGTACAACGGTAAATCTTCCATAATTTCTTACTCTACCCCGATCGTAAACCTAATTTTCTTTCAACATGCTGATGGAAAAACTTTTTTGGCCCCCCCTTGGTGAAAAGAATATGGACCGACAGGAACCATAGTCCGGCTCCATAGACGACACGAATAAAGCGTGCACCGGTGAGGCACTCCCATCCACTCTCATCCACTCCCATTTTACGCATCGCTGTCACCCAAAGAACCCCTAATATTTTGAAAATTTCAACAACTGACATTTTGGGTAAATCTTTGAAACAAATGTCAAAAAAACCCACTTTGAAAAAGTAAAAATATTTTGCAAATTTGTCACCTAAGAACCCTTAGTGGGGGCCATTCTCACCCAAGACCCCTATTTTTAGTGCTCTGGTCACCGAATGCCCCGGTTTTCGAAGATTCGGCCAACCTTTACACCACCATCCAACACGTCATATGTGCTCCCCCCCATCCCCCCCCCCCCCCCCTCGGAACGCGGAAACCCTGTTCGGTGAAAAGTCACCTTAATCGAGTGTCTTTTCTTCAACTCTGTTGCGGACCCATATTCCGGAGGACCTCTAAAGCTCCTGCCAGCCCCCCGGTTGTAGATAGCCTACACATTGCAATTCCACGAAGTGAACTCGTAAAATATAGTGGACTTGTTTATCCGGACTAAATGATGTGAGCAGGTGCTACATGTGGCATAGTACCAATTATGCGGAAGTGGCACATGAGGTTGGCTTCCCTCTGCGCAAGCGTGGAACCCCCTTGCAAAGTCGGAAATTTCAAATGATTGCTTTTTTAATGGCAAAGTTGATGTTCCTCAAAAGCAATTGGATATAAAATAAGATACTTTGGTAAATTCTGGTTTTGACATGGAGCAATACCTGAAATTTTGACCCCCCCTCCCTAATACCGGCTGGAATTTTTTTTTAATTTTGATCCCCTTTTTGGAACCTAGTTATGTGACCCCCTTGACACCCACCCCACCCCCTTTCATATCCCCCCACACCGGATAGGTAATGAACACTCCCTAAAAGAGATAAAACACTAAATGAACATAAATATCACAGAATTCACAACAATTACCCGACGCTTATTAAGAAAAAAACCCTAACAGAAATAAAAATTGCATTCCAATTCGTGTCCTGGACTGGACTGGAATGATTCTTCATAACCACTAGAGATTTTGTTCTGTTTTTTCTTTGTCTTCGCGTAAAATATCGCGAATTCACGCTTACCTCGAATTTGAATATGCATGCGGCATTAATGACCCATGAATATGCATGCGTGCAATTATCAGGGGTGCTCATCGGGCTTGCATTATTAACAATAGAATTTCATATGCACGCCAGCTTTTACTTCCCCCTCAAGAGAAAGCGCTTGAAAACGATTCCTTTTGCTATGTAATCCAATAATCCAAGGCCAGAACGTCATTACCACAAAAATCCCAGTTATGTGGCGTACGAACGGTTAAGAAGCAGATTGACCACTCACTACCGAGTATATACCTTAAAATAGAAATCTTATTCTATGGGGTTAACAAAAACAGCACCTAACGGCACTAGGGTCCTACACATTATCCTATTTTAAAATCTGCGGTGTTTAATAACCCCGATTTTACCTATCAAATAGATGGCGATACTCAGACCGTATGAATAATTATCGGCCAGGTACATCAACTGCGCTTATTCATCCAATCCCGATTGCTGAGTAATATGACTATGCGTAATCGCTACCCCCCTACGTTCCATTGGTAATCATGGCCATTAATGTCTAAAGCTAACCTATTATTATTGAGCTGGTAACTCTTCGATTTTCAATCAAATACTACATTGTATAACTTTTCACACTTTCTCTCCAATTGCTTGCTACTTTATGCCAGTCAACCGTGTTGCGGAAAGTTCGTAAACTACAATATTTCTATGATAATTTTTTTAAGTATCCCAAAAACTGTCGAAAGAGAGTATTATATTGGTAGTTTATTTTTGATGGTGCATACAATAATGCTATGTGGTTTATGACCCGAATAAGGCATTAGTGGAGTGCAATCCGGGGATATAATTGCTTCTTGGAAAAGTGGGAGGCAGTAATACAGTCTATCTGGATACACGGGGCCACTGTGGCACATCGCGCTAAGCCGGCCTCGTGCTCACAGTGCCCCGTTAATGCATAGTTAATTTATATGCCTCCAAGCATGCAATTATAGCCCCGAATGCACTCCCCTAGGCTTTATCCTATCATAAAGTTTCCTTTATTCGGCAAAAAGGCATGATGCCTGTATGTTTGAAGACTCCTTTGGATTTGATTGGATGTAGGACCTTCCTTTTTATCGAGATTTTTAACTGAGTTACAATCCTTCATTTCTATGTAATCATTGTATTGAAAACAACCAATTACTGTTTCAAATAATCCGCACAACCTAGAGTATATTTTTCTGCCTAATGAGTTTTACTAATTTTAATCACTAATGTATTAAGTAACAGGCATGACGTCAAGCTACTCATTGTAGCCAGTGGAACACTGTCTGTAAGATGTCTATAGACTGTACCAACAAAACACAACAAGACAAAACAACACCGTTCTCATTTTCACCGGACTTTACACTGCCGATCAAAGTAGGTGTCGTCACCTCATTGTACTTAATGTAAAACGGGTCTCTCTCTTCTCTCACTCCCAGCCAATATGGGAACGTTTTCAAGCCTCATTGGGATTTTTTTTCTTTTTGTGGCGACCAGTTCTAGAACAGAAAAGATGTCATCATAAGCTTCTTCTTCTTTCTCTTATCGTGTCCAACAACTGGTGGTTCTCAAATATGATCCAAGCCATAGATGGGTAACAACGTCTGCTGCTTAACTGAATTCCGCAAGTCCCTTGTTTGTGCATTGTGCTCCGCAGTGGGCAGACCAAAGGTGTTCCATTGTCTGTGTGCTGTTCCACAACCACAGGTAGTATCCCGGTCTGCTTCCAGATAGCCCCACTTTTCGCAAGGAACCTTAGATCGTCCAGTTTCTGGTTCTCAATCTATTGAGGCAAGCGCCATTCAGCCCATGATGAGTCGGCTCCAGATGGAAGATGCTCCACCAGGTTCAATACCTCGCGCTTCTCTCCTATCACTCCCGTTCTTCGTTGATGGCAAGTTCTTTCCACAAGGGCTACTCTCCTTTAACCTCCTTAGAGACTGTGTGCAAGAGGTTGGACTTTGCTTAAGAAACTCTCTCTATATTTAAGGCGGTTGGCAGCAGTATATGTCCAGACTAAGGGTGCTTCATCACATTGGTACTTGGCAGCTACGCTCTTTGCATGCTCTCTACGCTACCTCACGGATGTCTGGTTGGAGCAATTCCTGCTAGTATGTACAGTTTTCCGTTGGTGTTGACGGGAGGCAATCCTGTGGACTAAGCCGGCAGGAGCATTTAACGCTGAATCAAGCTCCCTTGGCATGGGTTGATCTTTCCCATACAGACAGGGCAAGCATACTCTGCACGTGCACATGAGTAGCACAGGCAAGGCCGTCGATTTTAGGGTAGTGGGCGAGCACCCCATCAGGTGCCAGTGAGTTTTTCAAGATGTTCGTATTGCGTGAACATACTTTACTCTTCGTCTTCTTTATATGGGTCTAACGAGAGAGTGCGCTCCAAGGTGACTCCTAGGTAGACGGGTATCACAGTGCTCCAGGGAGTTCCAGACCAGTAACTTTAAGCTGACGTTTTGACCTTCAAACACACGGTTGCGTAGATGGAGCACACACTTGTGTCTTAGATGAATTTGCACATAGGTGGTGAAGGTGTTTTCCCCATAATAGGAGTGAGTTCATCCCAAGCTTTGGAGAGTCTCTCTTCACAACTGTGTGAAGTCGCATCTTCTGCCTAATTAATTCCAAGATCGTCTGCATACATAAACTACAGGTTTCCTCCTGCACTCCTATGTTGGT
The DNA here is from genome assembly GCA_023653785.1 of Ophioderma brevispina. Lineage (NCBI taxonomy): Eukaryota > Metazoa > Echinodermata > Ophiuroidea > Amphilepidida > Ophiodermatidae > Ophioderma > Ophioderma brevispina. The sequence continues at coordinate 34,211 of JAMKCH010036558.1, read as the reverse complement.
CTTGGTATATATGTTGAACTGAGAGTGCAAGCCACTCCCTTGTGGTATACCATTCTTGAGCCACGCCATCGGCTCTTCTCTTCGCCTCCTATCTGAACAAGAACATCTGTTATAGCCAGCAAACCACGGATAAGCTCAGTCAAGCGATGTCCTGGTTATTTCCAGTATCTTATGGTATGCATCTGTGATTAACAGAGTCGTATGCTGCTGATAGTTCGACGAACACGCTCCGGTTACCATACCTTCTCGAAACCATCCTCAATGTGTTTAGTTAGGTTGAGTACTCTTGGCTTGTTTGTTGATTTGCTGGCCGGACCCTGCTGTTTTTCTGGTATGAGGTGTTCGTCTATCACAGTTGGCGATACCAAAAAACAAAAAAAAAAAAAAAACGATTGAGCAAGGCGTTCAAAGACTTATATAGGTATGGCAAGGAGTTATATAGGAGGTCTGTTTTAGCTCTTGGGATTGGGATGGATCTTTCCCATGCTTTAGAAGTGCCATAACAGGTGCTTTCCCCGCCAGATCTTTTTTGTTGGAACCTGTGGGAAATAAGGCGCAATTTTGTAGAGCTCAAGAGCACATTCCTTTGCTACTGGGCCAAGATTTTTTAATTGCTCAGTAGAGATGTTGTCAAGGCCTACTGCTTTTCCTGGTTGAGTTTAGCAAACCGATTCCAGTTCGTCCCTGTTGAAGGGGCGAGTGAAAACCAGGGTCAACCCTATCCTCTTAATTGTCCTAGTTTGATCTTCTTGGGTTCTTTTCTCTTGCGCACTGCCATTTAACAGCGTTTGGTTGGGCAACTGTTGGGTGGACCATTTGTCGTGCTGTAGAGGTTCTGGTGGATCCCTCGGAGCTTTCGGGGATGGGGACCATTCTTTCTTTCTCTTGCTTTTATGGGTCAATATCGGGTGGATCCAATAAGTGTGCCAGGTTTTGATCTTTTCCTGGGAGATCCTCTTCCGAATACTTCCTCACCTTTAGAGCAGTTGTTTCAGTCCGACAAAGGATCTCTTCAAACATGGTGATATACTCTTGATTCGTTGCACATTCCTTTGGAAAGGCCGGTATATATTCCGTCCTACAGCTCTGGGTATGAATCTATCCCCTCCGTGCATTCTAATCCTCTTCACGTTCGATCCAGTTCATCAGTGAATCCTTGCCATCTGCTTTCTCTTGTAAGTTAAAGCGTGCACACTTAAAAAGTCACTTGTTGGTCTTTGCAGCGTTGACTTGGACCGATTGGTCGATGTTGCGTTTGTGGACAGGATCCAGAACACTCTTGCTACAAAGGTTATAGCTTTTTTTTGCTAACTAGCTAGATCAGGGATTAACCTCTCTTCCAGTCCAGGGGCACTATGAACTGATGTCGGCAGCTTAACAAGTCGTGAAGGAAGACTTAGATGTTGACTGTCTATCCTGTCTTCGACAGCTTGCCCGTCTTTGTTAGTTTCATTGTAGCCCCATTGGGGTATATGGCTGTTGACGTCATACCAATGGAGAAGTGAGGTGTGGTGTAATTCCCCAGGATGAGTGAGGGTCTCGAAGTCATACTGATGGAGGTTGTGTAGACAGGTGTCAACTATGACAAACTAAGCTCAATGGGTGAGGACTTCGATTTTGTTATCATCAGACATTGAGGTTGCTCTACTACTTCGGTCCTGTTCTAACAATCTAGCACTTCCGTATTGTCGATGTGGTCTCTTCTCTTGGCAAGGACCATTCCTGGTATTGGTGGGCGGTGGTTATTGATCCTCTGTGTGTTTCCTGCAGACATATGACATCGCAATGAGATTGGTTACACAATCACAATTGATGGTACTTTTTTTGCACGGAAAAAACCCTCCACTTCACTTGACACTATAGTACAGGCGACCTTAAAAAGGCCTGCGCTGAGGTCTGTCAATATTGGTATACTTATCAATGATCGTTACTGGAAAACAGTGTTTGGAGTTGCAGAGATTAGTTTCGCTGCTTCGATTCGCAGTTTTAACTTGGCTTCGCTACGCAGCTTAACATGGGAACCACAGAGACGTTTCTCTACGTCTCCCCTCAGAACTAATTAAATTTGTATTAGCTCTTAGAAAAACACCATCACCCTGATTAATTTTACGGAATAAAGCGTAAATATTTTGCGGCTGTATCCCTTCAAAAGACATCCCTTCATTCAATAGGAATTTACCTTGCTGTTTATAAACTGGTTCGGAGAAACTACTGGGAGCATTCACACTATAAGAAATTTTATTGAAGGCTGAAATCCTGCCGGTTCAGCGCCTGAGGTCTTTTTAATTTCCCAAGCTTGGGTGGTTAAACTCATTTAACCCCCTGCTGACCCTTGATCTTTTAACTTTTGGGAGCAAGATCCCAGGAGCTAGTACCCCCTCGCTCATGGGGGACACTTAAATCTCTTTTCGCGGTGTACAAGGAGATATAGGCCAAAAAACCGAAGCTGGTATCGCTGACAACGTCAAAATGGACTGTTGAAGCGTCCTGAGACAAAAGCGTGTCAGCTCGCATAGCCCTTTAGCGACGAATGATCCTTCCTTAGCACAAAGCCAACGCTGCCCGATCTGCCACTCTTTTCATCATCTATCCACAAGAGCAGATCTATTGAGGAGAACTACAATAGTTTCAAAGATGCCGCCAACGTAGCTGTGGGGGGAGACAACGTTTCATATAAGTTCAAAAGTTCCGGTTACAATCTGCCTTGGATGAAGCGACTTTGTAAAGGCACTCATCATAAGAAGATAATGGTATTCTGTAATAGCCCAATATGAAGGTTTCTTCTCCGCCAGTGGAACAGCGATAAAACAGCTCCGGATAAGGATAGACACGTACGTAAAGCAGTGCAAGTTCATTCTGAAACCCCACTCCTTTGAGTCACTTAAAACTATTTTAAGAAATATTGGTCCTTTCCTCAAGCAGAAATGCCGCAATTCCTGTGCTGCCCTTCAATTTAAAGCCAAGCGAGTTAGTCTGGGTCAAAGAAGAACAGCCGAGGCATTTAGCAGTAATAGCGTCGCGTTCACCATAAAAAAGGTTCCAGCATCGTCCTTCATGAGCCCTAGTTCCGTTTCCAAGATCCCGATCTTGTTATCCTAACCGGGCATAAAGAAGCTTCTTAAAAAGATCTTGATGAATTAAAGCCCAGGTCCTGATGGTATTTCATCACATACACCGAAGTCCTCAAATTATTGTCTGAATAGTGGCACCCCCCAAATTTTTTCATTCAAACCATCTTTTCTCAATGTGCCAGAACAGTTGTTTTCCCCATGACTGGCTGTAAACAAGCCAATCAAAACAGCATTTGTTTTCAAGAAGGGGATTTGGAATTGAATCCTGCCAATTATAGAACCAGTGTCACTTACTTACTTCGGTTTGCTGCAAATTACTCGAGCACGTCATCTACCATCATGTTCAGGTCCCCTAGAGAAATTTAACATCCTCAGCCACACACAGCATGACTTCCGTGCCAGAAGGTTGGCAAATCACAGCTAATTCACTACCATACATCAAATCTCACCTCTGTTATCAGAAAAAACAAGTTGTGATAAAACAATTGCAAACGCATGTGATACCTACCCTTCAGAGACCTTTTCCTGTGCCTTATTTTTTTTTGGAGTTAATGGCTCACTTCACTCATGGATCTTTTAGTTTTCTTAGCAACATTAATCTGTGGTGGTTCATGGAGCCTCCCTCTTCCCAGTCCCGAGTCGACGCAGGAGTTCAACAAGGCCCTGTCCTCGGACCCTTGCTTTTTAATATCCGTTAAAAATCATCACGAATCTCCAGATAACATCTCCTCCAGTCCTGCCTCTTTGCGGAATGACTGTGTAGTTTAATCGATCGCCCCATCAAAACACCTGAGACTGCCTGGTTCTCCGAAAGACGCATTGGGAGAGCAACTGGCAAATGCCCAGACAAATGTAATGCTAAATACGAATTCAACAGAAAACCCTCAACCATTATACCTCCTACAAACCCTTCCCTGTCACCAGCTTGCATCAGTTACTGTCCCACAATGGGGGTACGATTCTAGTGGATCTGTAAATGAATGTCTGTGATTTCGGTCTTTTGTGGCTTGTAGTACAGGGCATATCAATAAAAACGCCACAAAACTTCTTCCCCATTTTTGTGGTAATTGGGTGTAAAATTATTCCAAATTAACTATCCATCTTAAAGCCACAAATCCCCCTCTTTCCAATGACATGTAATTTAATCATGTGCCTCGTGGGACACCGATTAATCATTGTTTTGCACAATGGGACAAAGTCAGCTTTACATGACTGAAGTGAGAAAGAGGGAAATTGAAAGGATTTGATTTATCCTTGAAAGCTCACTTTGTCCCATTGTGGTAAAACAATGATTACATCGTTTACCCATGACCGCACAGACAAATTACCTAGCGTTGATAAAGAGGAAGATATGTGCTTTAAGATGGCCTAATTATTTCGATGTAATTTTACACATTTACCACAAAATTTTTTGGGAGAAAGTTTTTGTTTGGCGTTTTATATTGATACGCCCCTGTATTTTGATTCATTTGGACGAGTTTGCAATATTGAACGAACGCGGCCCTGGCCGCATGTTTTGCTTCTAGCACGAAAACGAACTGTCACCTGACGACATATTTATTTTTAATTTGCTAGCGGATCTAGTTGATCAGTATCAGTTGATAAACATCTGAGTCCTATCAAATGATAACGAAAGCTCTCTCCGCAGTTAACAAACTTATCAATCAATATTACTAAAAGTATGAATCATGTATACTTCGTCCGGCCTGAAGTAAGGAGTGATATCATAGCTTTCGTGCGGCTATTGTGCATGCATATCTTGCACGCCCACTTTGTATGCTCACAATTAAAGCTGCGGCTTACTGCGTTCGCACGGTCAAGACTACGTGAAAGCTATGACGTCATTCCTTAGTTCAGACTGGACGAAGTATAGAATTATCGAAAACATGAGACGAGCAGTTGGCTATGCAATTTAAAGCATAAGCGGACGATTAAACGACTTTCCTACTATTGATTTTCTGATGTGTTTATTATTTGATTATCATAAAGCGAACCGGCGCACTCAAATATAATCAAGGTAATGATGTCAAGGAAGAAACCATTTGTTCCTTCTGGAATACTGATTTAAAGTGAGTAATTTTGTTGCAAATCTTTTTTATTTTCACATCTCTTTTTCTCTCACATTCTTGATCACTTTTCTTCATTTTCACCATCTCTCTTACAATGTATGACAATAATTCTTTTTGGTGAAAAAAGTCTATGGAACAAAAATGGTCACATAAAATGTTCAATTCCATAAATTGGAGATGAATCTGTTTTTCGTTTTGATGCAGTAAATATTTAAGTATAGTATAACAGTACCATTGGATACTCTAACAGAAATTCCGGATCAGGAATTTTAAAACAAAGTTGTGATTTTCTATATGAAGGACATCGATTTGAGAATGCTATTTCATACAGTGAATAGTACGTGGACAACCATATGCGCAAAAAACATGAACTGTCAGAAAATTCTCTTGCGTCATAAGTCTCTGATTCGGCCTTTCAAGTTACCCTTATTTATCTATTGGTATATAAATCAACCGATTGATCGATTAATGAACCGATCATTTCAAAGACCCGTTTAATACATATCTAAAATTATCCTTTTTCTATTCAATCATTTGTATCACAACATTAATTATTATTTTGAATGAATTTGACAGATTTTCATATTTGTAAATGTGTTCCTCCTTTTATGATGACATAGGGTTTACTCTACTAAAGGAGTTTCCAAATTGACAGTAGACGATCATTCAGTGTCGTGTCATTCGAACCACACCGATGCTTGGCCATTTTGCTTCAGGTTACTAAAATCCAGGTAGAGTATAGTTATAATCATTGTCTTTGTAGATTCTACCAATGCTCATTTTTTCATGGCTTCCTCATCATAGATTTGTATTTCACGTGGAAAGAGTTTATTGCTAGAAACCAGCGCTGTCACCTTCGGAGCCTACTTTTACCAATTTTAAGATCACCCTGATATATAATTCTTCCTCTGTGAAGGTGATTTAGTAGGAAAAATCACCTTATCAGTATCTCGTTGTCTAGATTTGTGTTTCTGAGGTCTCTTGTCTTTGACCAACTTTGGCGGGTTAAACCCCTGGTTTGGGTGAGCCTCACCCATCCAACTTCCTCAGAGCATATTGCTGAAGTTGCTTGTAGCTCCATCTGTTTTTAATCCTTTGAGCTTCAGCTGAGCCAGATGACATAGCTCGCTCTGCATTTTGGCTGCTGTAATCTGTCATAATCCTTTCTCTTACCTTCAGGAACGCCCAAGGATGCCAGGCATTATTGGACTGATGTATATTCTATATACTATTTCTAGGCCGGGATCGTATGCCAACATATTGCGTGTGTCCTTGTCGCTTTTGCTTTTGTTCTGCGTTGTGGACAAATCTCTTCACGCATGAGATTGTGCATTCGCTTGGTGTGGCTTTCATGGTCCGTCCACTTGAGGAAGTTTTCACTGTATTTACAACATCTTGACATCCTGCTGGCTCTAGCTACGAGGGTCAGTTCATCGATGCATATATTTTTTTTTCATTCATTTTTTTTTTAAAAACAAGTTCTACTGACATTTGGATTTTTTGTAAGTAATACTAATTTGTTATTACATTTGCTAAGCTTTAAGATGCAGAAGTAGAGAACCGTCTTTGTGTCTCCCCTGTTACGCTGCGTAGCGAAGCAAGTTAAACTGCGAAGCGAGCAGCGAACTAATCTCTACACCTCCAATCACTGTTTTCCATTACATCATTTCTAAGTATACCCATATCATGTCTAGACCTCAGCGCAGGCTTTTCCTAAGGTCTGCCTTGACTATCGTGTCATTGAATGTGTAGGGTTTTTCCAGTTGGCAAAAAGTACCATCATTGCCGATTGTGTAAAATTGCGATGTCCTATGGCTGCAGGAAAACCCCAGAGGAATCAATAACCAACCCCGCGCCCAACCCTACAGGATGGTCCTTGCCACCGAGAGACCCCATCGACAATCGAGGCTATATTTGTGAGCACAGGTACCGAAGTAGAACCAACCTCAATGTCTGATGATAACAACATCGAAGTCCTCACCAGTGATCTTAGTCTGTCATAGTTACCATCTGTCTACAAACCTCCATCATTAGACTTCGAGCACCCTCAGTTCAGCCTTGGGAATTCCAACAAACCTCACGACTTCTTCTTGCGCTTCAACAGCCGTAGTATACCCAATGGGGCTACACTGAAACTAATAACGACGGACAAGCTGTCGATGAATGGATAGACGTCAACATCTCCGTCTCTCCTTCCACGACTCTAAGCTGCCCGACAATCATTTCACATATGGCCCGCTTGAAGAGCGGTTACAAACCCTGATCTAGCTATTGGTTAGCAAAAACATCTCTAACCTCTGTAGGAAGATTGTTCTGGATCCTTTTCCAGCAACTCAACATCGACCAATCGGTATCCAAAAGTCAACGCTGCAGTAAGACCAAACAAAGTGCCTTTTTTAAGCGCCGCGTTTAAACTAACAGAAAGCAACTGCAAGGATTCATACTATGACCTTGATCAGAATGTGAAGAGGATTGCTCCAACAACCCCTTAGCTCTGACAAATGTGCCCAACTAGTGAACAAGACTGCACGGAGATTCCATCCCCTAGGCTGAGGGACGTAAGAATACCAGGCCTTTTCCATGAATTTGCTAGAATATATCAAGATTATATCACCATGTTTTGAGGCTGATCCTTTTCGGCTGAAACAAACTGCTAAAGGTGAGGAAGTCCCAGGAAAAGATCAAACCTGGCACACTTTAATCGAATCCACCGATATGACCCATAACAGCAAAAAGCATGGTCTACCATCCGAAAGCTCCGACAGGATCCAACAGAACCTCCACACCAGCCAATGTCACAACCCAACCAAGTTGCCCACCAACTGCTTTTAAAATGGCAAGTGCAGCAAGAAACCCAAGAAGATCCAACTAGACAGTATAAGAGGTATTTGTGGCGACCCTGGTTTCAACCGCCCTTCAACATGGACGAATGGGAAATCCGGTATTGCTAAACTTCAACCAGGACAAGCAGTATGCCTTGACAAAATCTCTACTGAGCAACTAAAAATCTTGGCCCAGTGCAAAGGAATGGCTTCTTGACCTCTACAATTACTACTGCCTTATTTCAACAGGTTCCCAAAGATCTGAGGAAAGCCCATGTTATGGCACCTCCTACAGCTGTGAAAGATCCATCCATTCCCAAAAGCTACAGACCTATATCACTCCTTAGCCTTACCTACAAGCTCTTTGAATAACGCTCCTGCTCAACGACTCGCACCTGTGATAGACGAACACCTCCTACCACCAGAACAAGCAGTTTTCCGGACAGGCAAATCCCCAAACAACAAAGCCAAGATTCAATTTCAACCTAACGCACACATTGAGATGGTTTCCAAAAAAAAAAAAAAAAAAAAAAACCCCCCCCCCCCCCCCCCCCCCCCCCCAAAAAGAAAAAAAAAAAAAAAAAAAACAAAAAACCCCCCCCCCAAACCCCCCCGAGAAGGTATGGGTAACCGGGAGTCGTTTTCGTCGACTTATCAGCAGTTCATGACATTGTTAATCACATATGCCTACACTCCATAAGATCCTGGAAATTACCAAGGACAATCGCTTGAACTGCCTTAATCCTGGAATTTCTGGGCTAACGGATGTTCTTTGTTTTCAGCTAGGAGCGAAAAGCCGATGGCGTAAGCTCATGAATGGTCTACCACAAGGAAGTGTGTTTGCACCTCTCCTGTTCAAAATCAATACCAACGACCAACCTAGGAGTGCAGGAACCTGTCGTTTTATTTATGCAGATCGATCTTGGACTTAGCGCACAAGATGGCCGACTTCACAAGTGTTGAAGAGAGACTCTCAAAACCTTTGGATGAACTCACTCCTTATTATGAGGAAAACCACCTTACGTGCAAATCCATCAAAAACACCTTTAAAAAAAAAGGTGTGTGCTTTCCATCTTAGCAACCGTGAAGGGCCAACGTTCAGCTTAAAGTTACCTTGTCTGGAACACCCCAGGAGCACTGTGATAACCCTGTCTACCTAGGAGTTCCACCGTTGGACCGCACTCTCTCATATATAAGACCCACATTGAGAAAAAGACGAGATTAAAGTATGTCACTGCAATAACATCTTGAACATGCAAACTCACTGGCACAAATTAAGATGGGGTGCTCGCCTATACCCTAAGATCGACGGGACTTGCCCTTTGCGACTCATGTGCATAGTATGCCTCCCTGTATGGGAAGATCAAACCATGTCAGTACGCTTGATATCCATCAGCGTTTTTACAATGCCTCCCTGCCGGCTTATCACCACAGGATGCCTCCGTCCCAACACCAACGGAAAACTTGGGTACATCCTAGCGCAGGAATAGCTCCACCACCAGGACATCCGTCGTATCGTAGTGAGCATGCAAAGAGCGTAGCGCTGCCAAGTATCCAATGTGAATCACCCTATGTCTGGACAGACACCCTTTGCCAACCGCCTTAATCTAGAGAGAGTTTCTTAAATCAAGTCGCAAACCTCTGAAACAGTCTCTAGGAGGTAAAGGAGTCGCCTTGTGGAAAGAAAGACTTGTCATCAACCAAGTCACATCTATTGTTATTGAAGGGGGCCTGGTTGATCATCTATCTCATCTCCCACTGAGCTGACTCAGCCCCATGGGCTTAATGGCGATCCTCATAGATTGAGAACCAGAAAACCAGAATCGGACGATCTAAGGTTTCCTTGCCGAATTGGGGCTATCTGGAAGCAGAATCAGTAAGCAGCAGACTTGTAACCCATCTATGGCTTGATCATATTTTAGAACCAACAGTTTATTGACACGATAAGAAGAAGAAGCTTTAAGATTATAAAAAATTGTTTGAAGTTTTCAAAAAACTATAATTTTAAAGTGTCCCACATTCGATTAAAAGCTTTTTTGTTTGTATTTGTTTCCTGTGAACTTAAAACGTCTCATGTAAATATATCTCAAAGAGAAACGACCAAAATGTGAGATAAAACTCTGGGATTCTCAGTTTCCGAAATGTCGGATTCGCTGTTCCTTTTAAAGATGTTAATGTTTATCAATATCTTTATATCGTCCACATCGTCCACGTCGTACTGCTTATATTCGAAGTATAAAATATCATAAGAGATGATCTTAAAAAAAGAAAAAAAATATATATTTAATATAAAGAATAGGCTAAAGCGGGACTCGAACCGGCGACATCTGGATTGCGAGACCAGGGCTATACGTTGGGGCTGGTCCATAGAGCAACATCGTTTACTTCTACTAATCATGTACTCACTGACTTACTTGCCACACCCGGATCATATTTATTTCAATCCCATGCAATCATATTGTGTGGTAACAAGGGACTTCAAGAATGTATTTCATGGTCAGTTTAACAAACAAAGTATTAGAAGTACTCTGATCGTGAATATCATTTATTGTTTGGAAATTATATTGAGTGTACCAAGTTCATCGACCTGTGACAAATCATGACTTTTTTCCTTACAAATTCTTTCAATAATCTTTTTAGATTCCTGCTATTCACCGGCTGTTATTGGACATATTAACCAAAGTAGGATGTTCGGTTTCTATCGTGGCGTTATTTACCACCATCGTCGTCTTCCGGACATTTAAGTAGGTCATGGTACTATGTAGTATTAAATATAGTTGAGTTAGGAGCAAATTATATAGTCCAGCATTGGAGAGGACATTTTAATCAATTGAATTTCGATCGGGCACCCATGCTCGTTCCAAAACAATGGACAAGCTGCAAATGCGAGACTATCGCTATACGCGCTAGAGGTATCAAATTCATAACAATCAAGTTCAAGCTCGCTTGGGGTATCACATTCTAAATAACCATGAGCGTGTGTTTTTTCTGGCAGTAGAACAAGCGTAATTTTTCTTGCATATTGGCTATCTTGAAGGGATATCTTATATTCACGTATCGAGAACTGGGCCCTCAAGGGGTCTAATTTTCACTGATGCAAATTGGTCCTGTTCGGGGTATATTTTCACTGGAAAACAATATAATATAACTAAAAACAAAACTGGTCTCGTTAGGGGTATATATATGTTCGCTAAAAATATAAGGTGGACAACTATATTTTGTCAGTTTTACAACTAACGATATAACTTTTTCCGACTCATATTTTTGTATTTTGTGTAACTTTTGGATACGCATCTTCCATAAAAATTAAAATCCATCGTCCTGTTACTTAGATAATTAGGTTGGATCCCTAGGAACCCCTCTTGTCCACCAACACGAGTGTCAGTAAAAATATCACGTCACTGATGGGAAAGTTACCCGGCAGGCAATGCCACCTATCAAAAGTATGCCATATTAAAATGACATCGTTTGTGTTCAGTATAGGTAGATTGGACCTTTTAGAACAGATATTAACAACTTTTTCATTGCACTGAGATATTTTGTGGAAACGAGGTTGTGTACATTTGGTGTTCCATTTTTCCGAATTTGAAATAATGTTTTGCCCTCTGTTTAGGTTTCTTTGTTGAATTGTAATTTTATGACTTAAATATTATGTCTTATGACTCTGTAGGTGGTATTAATTTAGTTATAAAAGTCCTTCGGAAAATTGGTTTTCATAGGGGAGGGGTTCCCATCCCCCTTGTGTCCACCAGCGGAAGTAGGAAGACCTGTCCACTTAAGTGTTAAAGTTTTGTGTTTAATCTGCATTTGTATTTTGTCCTATATTCATATAAAAATCGCCTTTCACCAAAGTTCTCGGGTTCGAATTCCTGGTCAGGGCGCGTTCTCGACGGGCTCGTGTGAATTTGGTTTTCGATCCATAATCGTTTCGGGGTACTCCTATTTCCTATTGCTTCCAAAATCGGGTTCTTGAATAAAATCTGTCTGTACTGTGGTTCTATGAGTGCCGGGCGCATTTCATGACTGTTCACGTGCCTTGAGCCCGTTACGTAGATATTTCTCGCGTTAAAAATATTCAAATATTATAAATTATACTTGTTATGAATAGTGCAATGCCCCGTGTGTGACTTGACATATTTTGTGACCTTTGACTCATATTGTTTCATGTTCCAGGGCAGCGTCCTTTGGACCAAAATTTGGTAGAATAGGGCATTTCTTACGCAAAGTTACCTCCAGATGACTTTGACTTTTGGGTCACTCCAAAACCCTGTAAACAAGGGTCAGACTGTTCCCCATACTGCTGGCCAAAATATCAGCCACATATGTCAAAGCATAACGAAACGCATTAGCCGGAGAGACTCGCAGGCAGATCTCATTTTTAGTATAGGGCATTTCTATGAAATGGACCTCAAATTGACCCCTAGAGGACCTATGACCTTTGGGTCTAAACCCTTGCTAACAAGCGTCGGTAGCCGTCCTCTTCTACCTTCATGCAAAATATCAGCCCCTTATGTCAAAGAATAACGAAATGCCAGACCGGACAGACAGACAGACAGGACGACAGACTCATTTTTGTAGTATAGATAGAATCTGATTCAAGCCGCGTCATCCCCACTGATCTAAAACCATTTTGCATTTAACGTTGGCCGTATATTGTAAAATACACAATCCGTTTTACACATTCCACACACTCTCACTGGCAGTCATAGCTGGGGGTGCATCCTGCTTGAATTATCCCAATGTGCCAGAATTAAGTGTAGCTTGTTGAATTAATACACGTAATCAAGCGTGGTACAGGACGTACAAAAAGATTGCGGTTTTTTTTTTTAGGTTTTGTGTTGGAGGCCCCCCAGTATTGGCGGATCAATTCTGCCCATCATTTGGCATGGTCTGATTGTTATAGGAAAATTACAGGGCGTGGCCTGTAGCAACCCACCGTGACTTTGCTTATAACGCCAAACATAATCGGAATCAGCTAATAGCAAGGTGATTTCCGAGGACATCTATATTGAACCATAAACCAACACCTCTGCACAATAACATTCATGTGTTTGTCAGCAAAACGTCTAAATTAAGCCTCATTTCGGGATCCAAAGCTTCCTTCACAGACTACCATAAAAGATGGGATTTTGCAGAGCTGAAGTTTAGTCGCGCGCCTTATCTTTCGTTGCAGATTCGAATATAGTCTGGAAGAAAAAGAAATGAGCAATTCTTGTATTTGTGCGTAAACAAACATAAATTACCAAAACAGGTGGCCTATGCAACGTGATACGAAACATGGTTCAACGCATCAAAATGTGCCACCAGAATTGACTGAAATTATGGAAATAACCTTTTACGAGGATTCTAGTGAACCGGAAAACAACATTAAAGTGCTATATGGTTCACAAAAGACACCTTTCCCTGTAATTAGATTGACCCCTTTAAAATAAATAAACCAAAAAATCTGGTGGTTTTGTATTTTTTTTCAGAGGTTACACATTTATAGAAGATTGATAAAGTCATGATATACACTTGAGAAATGATTAAGTCTTTTGTTCTTTCAGGAAATTAAGAACAAAGGAGCGGTATCAAATACACACTAATCTGGCCATATCTCTGATGTCGGCTCAGCTGCTCTTTTTATGTGCAGTGGATAAGGCAGTTAAACGATGTACGCTTTCCATTAATGAGAGAGAAAGGAAGAGAGCGGGAGAAGTGAGAAAGGGTAGAGTGAGAGAGAGAGGAGGAGCGAGCCACTGCAAAGGGAGTCATGGTTTTGCGAGGATTTTTAATCCTGTCCGCTAGTGATTTATAGTGCAGTTCGTGCGTTTTTCTCCCTTAAGAATGTTGGGAGACCTCGTCCCCGACTTACCTAAAAAAGTTGAGATTTTTATATCATCGAACCGTAGCCTTAGTAATCCATGTGTACCAAATCTATGTGCAAATTCGGTTGTATCGGTAAGAAAAGAAATTCGCAATTTTGTATTTTCTATCGGGCCATGCCAACTCCAGCATGCCAGTGGTGGTGAGGCGCCACAATTGGGGAGTGACCTGGTGGTTTAAAATAGATCGTAGTTCGCGCCGGTTCCAATTCGGTTCCTTCCGTGATTCCGAAGTGCCCCGATAAAATTGTTGCGACTGTCTCCGATACGATTCGGAAAATTTTCTCGCAAAATTATAAATTTTGTTGCCAAAACTCATGAAATATTTTGCAAAACTCTGCTTTATTTGCGGAAAACTATCAATATTCTTTGCAAAAACTTGTTAAATATATTTTCGCAAAGTAAAAGTAGTAAATAATATTGCAAAAACTATTACATACCTTGGCAAAACTAAAAATATTCTTGCCAAAACTATAAATAAATTTTGCAAAGCTGTAAAATGATCTTGCAAAACTATTGCATATTTTTGCAAATTAGGTTTGCCAAAACTCTGAAGGTTTTGCAAAAAACTCTGAAAGATTTTTGCAAAACTCTGAAATTTTTGCAAAACTCTGAAATATTTTTGCAAAAACTATGAAAATTTTTGCAAAACTCTGAAAATTTTGCAAAACTCTAAAATCTTTTTGCAAAACTCATAAACATTTTTTGCAAACTCTGAAAATTTGTGCAAAACTCTGAAATATTTTTGCAAAACTCTGAAATATTTTCGCAAAACTCTGCCAAAATTTTTGCAAAACTATAAAATAATTTTGCAAAACTATAAATATTGTTGCAAATATTGTTCCAAAATCTACAATTTTTTTGCAAAAGTAGAAATACATGCGCAAATTTAAAATTTTTCCATGCAAAATTGGCGTCCGTGGGACAACCGTATGAAATAATAGAATCCGGCATACAATCTGTACAAGTGACTGAGCTGGGCGAGCTAACCGCAAACACCTGTGTGGACTCCGGATACTAAAAATAGCTTTGGCTATATGCCCTGGAGCTAGCACCATTTGTAACACAGATCTCAAGTACAAAAGGTTTTGAGTGATAAAATAATCTGTTGACAGAACTGACAGAAACCCCTGAAACGTGATTCTTAAGTGCCGCAAGTGGGTGCCTTAAGGAGAGGGGGGGCCAAAACAATTTTTGTACAGGGGTCAATTTGTAATTTGATCAATCATGTTGAAACACACCATGTTATGTGTCTAACCATAAGGATTCAGAAAGGTATATTTGTAAGTGTAACAGCCTAATTTTCAGAGTTATAGGCTAAAAACCGCAAAATCATGATAAGGGTCAATTCAGAGTTGTCCAGGGGTCAATTTTAAGTTGCTCCGATTTGGATAAAAATGGTGGCAAATTATTGGTGGAGTTCATCTGATTAAAATAGGAATAGTTTTGACTGTCTTAAATGCTTAGTTTCCGCTGTAGGGGGCACAAGAAGTCAACGTCCCTTGCATTCCCCTGGGGCTTGATATTGTTACCCCCCCTACTTCTTAAGCAAGCATTTGAGACACTCAAACTATTCCTTTAATTTTGATCCTATGAGCTCCACCAATAATTTGCACCATTTTTTATCTCAAATCGGAGCGATTTTAAAATTTTACGCCTGTACAACTGAAATGACCTTTTTTATTGATTTTTGATGTTTTTTAGCCTAGAACTCTGAAACTTTAGGGTGTACATATTACAAACTATACCTTTTCTGAATCCTTATGGTTAGACACATACCATGGTGGGCTTTTCAACATTATTGGATCAATTTAAAATTTGACCCCTGTACAACTTTGTTTTGGCCCCCTCTCCTTAAGGCACCACTGCGGCACTTAAGAATCCTTTCAGGGGGTGTTCTGTCAGTCTGTCATATTTAATCACTCAAACCTTTGTACTTGAGATGTGTTACAAATTGTGCTAGCTCCTGTTAATATTATCAATACATTTGGGTCTAAAGGCTTTTAGTCTGCAAAATGGGTGAAGGATCTTGAATATTGTGCATTGTTTTTACACATGAAAATTGCACAAAGGTAATTTGTTTATGCCAAATATTTCTGGCTATGGGCCAAATGTTCGACACAAGATGGCGGCCAAATTCAAAATGGCCGCCACTGTGTTTAAAATTATCCTATTTTTCATTTTCATCTATTTTTTTCCCTGTGGATTCTTATTTCTGCTTATTTCACACTTATTATTTTATAATCAGCTAATTATACCACCATAGGTTATACAAAATGTAAAAACAATATTCAAGATGGACTGCCTATTCCCAAAATGGCTGCCAAATTGCCAAAAATATATATATTAAAGTGAAGTTATTTTCAGTGCCATACGATACTTTCTTGCCAAAGGTTTGGCTAATATACTATGAACTTGCATAATACACAATACTTTTTTTCCCATGGACCAAAATGGATTCAATATGCTACTTTAGGCTGAGAAGTTATAATTCATTATGGTGAACCCCACAATGATAAATTAACACAATATGGTGGCCACATTAAACATTTTGCAAAAGTAGTGTTTGTTTTTCTACCTACAAAATAGCAGTGTGTTTGACTATAGTTGGGATGGTGGGTATAGTTGCTTGTTTGCTAACTTGAATTTTGGGTCAATGTAGAATGGTTCCAGAAATCCAGATCAAATTGTTACCATTTTTATTAATCCCTTCCGTTTGGTTGTCCATCTTGGATTTTTTCAAAATTATGGCCACCAGTTTCAACATATTTGATCTATAAATCTGATTTCTTCTGAGCAACACAATAGAGGCTTCAAATTGGTGCAATACCTATGTTTATGAAGCCAAGGAACAAATATAGCATCCATCAATATGGCCTTTTCAACATATTTTTATATTCAGCATTTAAATGCTTTGATGTTGTTGAGAAGATTTGCTGATATGGTTTCAATACTTGAATTTGCTGTGGAAACAAATGGGACAGCAGCGAGCAATAACCATAATGAAACTCCATTAAACAACCTTATTACAACATCCAGAGCTAATGGCTCCCCCGAGATACCAAAAACTCTTTACGGTTCTGATCAATAGGATGTTGATTGAAGTAAAAGTGCAAACACTTGAGCTGATGGGAGGAGCCACAGACAATGCAGTCACAGCCTAATCTTTGGATGGTAGATGTGCTACGAGTCCTCCTATGTTACCAAGATAGTGCTGCACCATAGTCTGTGTTTTGGAAACTTTTTGGAAAATGTTGAATGTTCCTTTGATATGTAGGTTTTTCACACTGAGCCGGTGATCGTTCTACCTTTGCGAATCGCTCGCCGCCTGCAACTTTAAACCAGCCACCAAATTTCATTATGAACTTTGGCAAACTCGGACACAATCGCTGTTGTGCTTCCACAAATAACGTCCGCTGATGCACCAGCTTGTAAGAGACTATTCGCCATGTTGATTTCCGGGTTTTCAGTCCGTTCAATTTCACGGACGGCAAACGCAAACTATTTCCGTGGCAAACATACCAAGGGTAACCAAGTCATATCACGTTAAAGATGGCCATGTACCTCAGCATTAAAAAAGTCACACAACCCTGACGTTAAATGTCTCGAGAAAGAAGTATTTGTTAAAGGCAGCAGCTCATTAAAGCCTTCCTTTGGAAAGCTTTTACAATCTTAACTAAGGAGTCATTGTGCATGCGTCTCTAGTAATTCAGAAAACGTCTGCTCGAGTCTTCGAAACGGCAATCGATCTCAAAAGTGGATCGATCACGTGCTCAGTGTGAAAAGCTCTATTGTGGGCTATCCATGCTGTATTTGCTTGCTCTTATGTTAATCGATAAGGCTGGTTATTTTTTAATGCATCAATCGGAGAGATGCAGAAGTTTCCAAGAACCTTAAACTGTTTCATTCACATTAAATCGTTTCCCATCTGTCCGAATGTCACATAGTGTCATATCTGACCCAGCTTCCCGTTCTCTCTCCTACTTGATCCGTTTTGGGCGAGTTAATCACGTTAAATTGCTCCGATTCATGGCCTATATTTTAGGGATTATGCTTATGGCTCCTCGGAACTTCCATAAAATGTTTTCTTGTTCCAGCCACTCTCTAGGAGTCCACTGACCGTATGGTGGTGAGGAACCTGGCCAGTTCAGTAGCCTCTTCACAAGAGTTGATAGAGCATTACTGAATTTGCTAGCTCTCTTTCAGTCTCTACCATGACATGGTAGCGACGGTTTCTACTTCGTACTGGTTCCTAAGGTTCTTGTGTCATTACACAACCTACGACTAAGATGGCATGCGAGGAAAGCAACGTTGTGCTGATATGCCTGCATTGGTCCTGGCCTAATGTGTTTCCTTCTTAATAACAACTCTAGTGTTTCAGAGTCAAACGAGGGCGTTCGAGTAGGATGTCAAATGTCTGAGACCTTGACTGGCTCACACCCTTATTCAGCGTCGCTTCGGTAATGCGCTTTGCCAGCCAGAAGGTAGCATATCCTCGAACCTTAGCACGTATGTTAAACATCTGGGTCCTTTTTTTTTTTCGCCCCGTGCCAGCCAAAAGAAGTAAATCATGCTATAGGCCTACTTAGTCCAGGTGTCGAACTTTCTAATAAGTCGTTTTGAGGCAAGTTGCAGGGTGGCTTACTGTAAGGCGAGACTATAAGCCATAAATGTCTGCCATTCAAACCATCATGAGGGCTTTATCAACGGTCCCGATTTTGGCCATACTCACTTCCTTAATGGTAAATGTTTCATTTCAGACCTCGAGAACGGGATCTTCCGGCAGTGTGGAACTTCTTGAAAGGACCGCTTAATAGACTGTGTTCGCAAATTTCTTTTAAAGACTTGACTTAGAAACGTCTTCTTTTGGTCGCTGTGGTGTTGGGTCTCCGTTGTGCGGGAGTACTCGCCTTAATCTTGGCGAGAGTTTGGTCATTTCTAGACGTAGGATCATGTTTTTCTTTCGTTCCTCTGGGGTTCTTGGCGAAAGATGATTCGTGATTTTTTCGACTGCCGTTCCTCCCAGATTTAAAT
The DNA here is from genome assembly GCA_023653785.1 of Ophioderma brevispina. Lineage (NCBI taxonomy): Eukaryota > Metazoa > Echinodermata > Ophiuroidea > Amphilepidida > Ophiodermatidae > Ophioderma > Ophioderma brevispina. Next base: position 15,351 of record JAMKCH010036558.1, on the reverse strand, counting down.
TGATTTTTTCTGTGAATGAATAACTTTTGGTGTCCAGTTATGTCTTTGAAATGGTATCTGGAGAGAAGTCGAACATCAGAGGCGATTGTCAGCAACTTTTTGTGCTCTCTCAAAAACTTTACCGCCCTGCTACCAAAGTTATACTAGCCGGTGTGGTTTAGGGAGTCATCCATGTTAGGGGTCATTAACACTCAAGGTCATGTCTCAGCTCATAGTACTGGAGCTATTGCTTTATTCATACGCTTTCCATTTTTTAATGTTATGTGATGTTCCAATCACCTTTACCTTATAACCTTAGAAAATTAGTATTCACTACTACTGTCCGATCTAATCTATTCTACGTTCTTAAATGATGAATAAATGCCTGGGTTTTAGTACCAGGAACTCTTGTTGCCACACCTAGAAGAAAAGAAAGATAAGACATTATGCTTTATGAGGTCTAAGACTACCAGGGAAGAAATAAGATCACTGAAACTTTTCCAATCAAGACCGTATTCATATCGATTAGGTGGAATGTGGACATATACGGCAGCTATTTTGAAATTGGGTGCCATTTTCACATTCACCGCCATTTTGCAATGGCTGCCATTTGAACATGGCTCCACATCAAAAGTGTCAGTGTATCCATCTAACATAAGTGAAGTAATGTTTCAGGCAGAACTTAGTACTGTGCATCTATTTAACTGATCGCCATTTTGAAAAACGGCGGCCATTTGAATTGTGGCCCCATATCCAGAATTGTTCAGCATGTCAAATGTACATCTGTTGCCCAAATTCATCACGCTTTAAAACAAAAAGCACAATTGTTCACTTCTGCCAGCACTATTTACGGTAGTTCGCTGGCTATATAATTCAGATTCAGACTGCCTTAAACAAGGCGTCCTCCTTAAACGGACAAATTAGAGCAAAACCGCATGATCAGGATCAACTCAAATTTTGTGAATAAGCTTTTCTCAAGGTTATCTAGTAAACCATGAATAAAACAGAGGGTGCTAGAATCGCGAAATACACCTTTAATGTTATCCGATTTTAAAGATACTGTCTATATGTTTTCACAAGGTCAATTCTGCAACTTTTAATAGTACAATAGTCTTGACCCTGAAATGCAAAATGGCAGCTATTTAATTTTTTTAATCATACTACTATCGTCTCAAGATTATACCATTATCCTTCCCCTCAGATTGGATGTAAGATTATTGCCATGATACTTCATTATCTGTTCCTGTCTGTCTTTGGATGGATGTTGATAGAGGGAATTAACCTATATTACAAGATTGTTAAGGTATATGGCGCAGAGAGAAATCGTTTACCATTCTATCTTGGATTGGGATGGGGAGCTCCTATTCCAATTGTTGTTATTAGTGCTGCTGTGAGTTTCGACAACTATACGTCAGAGAACAGGTAATAATTAAGCACAAACAAATAGGCGACAGATTTTTCCCCAACACGATAATTAATGAATATGCATTAGGCCCGTAGCTTACGGTGAGGAAGCAGTTGTAATAATTTAGTTCCAATAATTTATCCTGGCAATGCAAACATGTACTGAAATGATATGGTTTTAACACTTAGTGTATTAAGTTTTGTGCACTCCCGTTAATGTGGGGGCACATGAACCCCCTCCCCCGAAACCACTTTGCCAGTGGATTTTTTTTTACCAAAACCGTGGTCATTGATGGGGTACATCAACATGACAACATGTAAAAATGAAAAATGTACCAATTCAAACTGGCGGTCCGATTTTTGCAACGCGCACCCAATTCTCCCTCTGAATAATGAAAAAGGCACTTTCACGAGGGACTCTTGCCATAAAATTTAGCTCATAATATGAGAACATAAATACATTTACATTGCTGAAAAAAAATGAAAAAAGTTTCCCGAGTACGATTTAAGGGGTAAAACACTTATGCTAATTAGCATAATAACGCCATGGCCGATTTGAATTATTTTCCACCAAAATATGCGCAACTGGTATTTAGGCAATTATATAAAATATTGGGCAAAAATGATCTACCGTTACAAAATGGCGCGGCGCATGAAAAACAAAAATGTTGGGTCCACACGGACCCCTCCCCCCTTATACACTTAAGTTTTAAGCATTCAAGTGTATGAAGTGTATGTGTCAAGTGCAGACCATTTTCCTTAAAGTGACATTCAAATATCCGGTGGTGATCATAATCTCTTCTCCTATGGCCTAATTTTATGGAACACCACAAAATAAACCAATGATTACAACATCTTGTTTCAATTATATGAGTATTGTTGTATTTTATATTTGTGCGACGTATTTTCAGTCCACGGTAGAGTTACTATTTTGTGTGTTTTTTTGGACACCATGTTTGCAAGCCTGATGTGCTGTATAGGACTACTCGTATAAATTATCATGAACAAAATATTGTGTGATATGGCAAGGGACCTCGATTGACAAATATATTCTTTCATTATTCTTTTGACTTTCTATAAGAAAGGTTAATACATTTTGAAGTTTTTTTTCACATTAAGACCGGAAGTTCCCCCTTAATGACCCCAGATTGACCTCTCGATCCATAGCGTTTGTGAAGGGTCCAAAGCTGTTTCATATGCAGGAGTCACGTTTCCATGCATTGCTAACTGTAGGAGGAGATAGAGTGTAAAGAAAATCAGACTTTTGACCCCTGTGACCACTAGATGACCCCTACAGGGGTCAAAGTCATTTGTCGTAAATGGGATGAATCAGCAATCATTTGGTGCAAGTCTGGTCGCTTTATGCCAAAGCATTGCTGAGCTAGATGCAATTGAAGTGATGTTGCCGGAAGAAGAAAGAAACTAGACCTGAGTACAGATCTAACAAGACGGCCTAATTAGGATTGGCGATCCCCTTAATGACCCCTTTAGGTGACTTGACCTTTGACCCCTGTAACTTCACCAATATGTCACAAATATAATTAAATGTATATTTACGTGTATACACAACTTTACAAGGATCAATATTATTAAGTTTCAACTCAATCCAAGCATGTCAGGGATTTGACCTTTTCACCCTATACCTGACCCCTGAGTCACGGATGGGGCCAACTGTACTTGGTCTGTATTTATGATATCACGACGGTTATCCCTGACAAATTTCATCTCAATTGGAGCTTGTTTGTAGATTTTGACCTTCGACCTTGAACTTTGACCTTTGGAGGCGAGACTATCATAGACCTCTCCTACCATTAATGTTACATCACTGCAGCAATAACGGGCTTTATCTGTCTTCTATAGGCGGAGCTATAGCCAATTTGGTCTTATTTTTAGCATTTTTTGGCAAAAGTGACCATTTGACCCCCTTAATGATCTTTGACCCCGATATGAAAAAAAACTTCATGGACACCGCAAAAATGCATTATTCCAGTTGAAATTAAAAAAATGCTATTATGCTTATTCCTGGAGATCAAAATTCTTGTAGCTTAAACCCGGAAATGGCCTTAATTGACCTTTGACCTCCAAAATAGAAATACCTTGCACACACCATGTAACATTAATGCATATCTGAAGGTCATGTCACTCTACTGTTTATATGTTGAGATAAAATTTTTTTGTATATTTTTGTGTTTTTTTTGACCGGAAGTTCCCCCTTAATGACCTTTTGACCCCAATGCTGAGCACAACTTTTGTGAAGGGTCTTAAGCTGCTTCGTATGTATGAGTCGTTGCGTATAGCACATAGGGATTTTTGCAATGTTTTCACATTAAGACCGGAAGTGCCCCTTAATGACCCCAGATTGACCTCTCGAGCCATAACTTTTGTGAAGCGTCCCAAGCTGATTCATATGCAGTGTAAACTATAGGGGGAGATACAGTTTAAAGAAAATCAGACTTTTGACCCATGTGACCCCTAGATGACCTCGACAGGGGTCAAAGTCATATGTCATAAATGGGATGACTCAGCGGTCATTTGGTGGAAGTCGGGTTGCTATATGACAAAGCATTGCTGAGCTAGATGCAATAATTGAAGTGCTGCCCGAAAGAAGAAGGCCGTCTTGTAAGAACGCATCAAAAACACAACAAGCCAGCCTGAAGTCCCTCTTGTAAGAAAGAAAAACGCATCAGAAACATCAAAAACAGAACAAGACGGCCTGTCAAGGCTGCCTTGTAAAGAACACATCAGTAACAGAACAAGGCGCCTTAAGGCCACCTTGTAAAAATCTTTTTGGACGTAACACCCATGTAAGGCTACCGGTTCGATGACGATATCTCTCTATGTTCTTTATGTTAATTTTTTCCGCGAATCAATTAATGTTTCATTGCGAACAGCCTTGAGAAAGTCTCAACCATGCAACCATAGAGTGACTGCATACTATGATCATAGAAGAGAATGGTCTTACACTATTTTCATAAACAGTCGAGGATTGGAACATTACCCTCTATATTTAGAAAACTCACACCGTGAATCTATCGCGACAAGGTAAAAAGTATAGAAAACACATATTTAGGGACCAAATAAATACTCAACCGGCCGGCGATTTCCGGTTCTGCCCGGTTCCAGGCGGTTCATTTAATCCGCTCAATCTTCTGAATCCTTTAATCCGATTGAGTAATTCAGCAAACTCAATGAATTAAATGAACCGCGCGGAACCGGGGAGAACCGGAAAACGCCCGCCAATAGAGTATTGAATTGTCCCTTATATACGATTTTTTTTAGTTGCTGGTTGAACATCAACTCCGGTGTAATATGGGCATTTGCTGCTCCCGCGTCTCTCAGCATCATGGTAAGTTTATCGATCGGTCTATATCACCGATTCGTCTACTTTATTTCCTCTATCACTCTGTTTTTTATTAGTTTCGCTGAACGTTTACAGGCGTATATCGATTTACCTACCGATTTATTGATTTCAGTTATGTATGTTTATTATGCATAGAAGTAGAAGTGTGTTCGAGTTTGTATATAAGTTAGAAATACGAGGAGCTGCCATTGTTACTGTCCACGCAGTTGAAAAGATGTCAGGTGTTATCACCGCCCAATTTAGATTAATCTCTCCTCGTTTGCGAATAAAATAAACTTTGACATTTTACTGTAAGTTCAATAACTGAGACCATATTTCATCATTGATTCAAAAGAGAAACGAAGATAAACAAAAGTCATGAAAGAAATTTTTTTGTTTTTTTGTTTATATTTGCATTGTATAATTTGTGTACAAAACATTAAGACTCGTAACTTATTGCTGACCCTCATTTCTATTCAATCTATGACCAGGAGAAATCAAAAGTAGGTGATCCAGCAACCTATGCTAATAACGCGGTAATTCGAATAGAAATGTTACGCGACAAGTTACTGGTTTTGGTTCTGCAAGACGATGTTAGGCCACAGTCTGCCAAACAACTTTATGTATTATGTACATCTACTGGTCACTGACATTTAAGGAAATAAATTTTATTCACGGGGTGGTGATAGCACTTGAAATATTTTCAACTGCAAGGGTAATGACATCGGATCTGTACTTCCAGATAAAAAGGGAAGCTGAAATACTTTGTTCTTTGCATACCGAGCGGATTTACTGGATATTAACAGTGTTACTATTTGCTCGAGTCAATGCAGCATTATGTAAATCTACTGGTCACTGATATTTAAGGAAAGAAATTGTGATGACATTTTATTTATTTTCAAACAAATGTGCTACTTTTGGACTTGATATACCCCAGAGTATTGAAACGTATAATATTTATTAAAAACCTGTGCAGAAATCAGTTACTTCGTCGATATGCCTAACCAAAGTCCTTATCTGAGCATCTTTTTCTCTTTGATCCTATGATCTATATAGGCTTATTTTTCGTTGCCGTATTTTTGTTTTCTTGCTATCAGATTTTCTTGCGGTTTTTACTCTAAATTGTGAGAAATGACAAGTTTTAATATACAAGTTTTAGTATCCGCAAGCCAGAAAAATATCAAAATAATTATGTAAAAGTGTTTTTCATACTTGCCTTGACTTATGACGTCAGAGTGACGTACATTTGAATTTTGTATTTTTTTTAATTTTGGATAAAATTGTGAATAGTTTATACTACCTGTTACTTATAGTTTTGGTACAGTGGTCGTCCTGGGGTACAAGTTAACCAGTGCTCCGATTTTGTTTAAACTGGTGTCAAATTGTTCGTCTTTGCCTTTTTTTACAATGTTTGGCATTTTGTTTCGTAATTAGTGGCAACAATGTAACAAGGGTCTACATGGTCTATAGGGGTCACCAAAACTTGACCTCAAATTGTATAAAGAGCTGTCACCCAAAGAATTGAAATGAATTTTTTGCTTCAGTATGACCAGGGCAATCATTTGACACCTGGTTTCATCAAACAAAAATAACTAAGTTTGGAACCTATACAAACTATACCTTTTTTAATCCTTATAATGATACAAATACTTTGGTGTACATTTAAACACAATTTGACTTCATTCCAAATTTACCCCGTACTAATTTTACCCCTTTTTTTATAAAGTTCCCCACATTTCCCAGAGGTTGGACCCAAAAATTCTGATTCAGCACCCCTCAAACTATAGAAAAACATTTTCAAACCTTCTTCCCCAAACTTCTAGATTGAGATTCTGATTTATAACCCTACTAATTAGAAGAAAGTTCATATTTTTTCTCATTACTCCAGTGAAATTTAAGAATCATGAAATGTTTCCTTTTGATATTATACACAAAATCGTCTCCAAATGTGATCAAGAAATCCGTTTATGATTAATAAGTTTAATTTAATCTTTTCTTGATTCAGATAAATACGGTGATACTTGTAGTCATTGGGCGAATAATTCGGCAGTCCGCAAACGCTGTGGACGCTATCAGTAACATGGCTGGTATCAGGTACACGATTTTATTATAAACACAGCGAGGACAATGATAATGTTTTTATTTTCACTCGTATCAAACAGCTTATCAGAAACTAAAAACAAAATTAAACACAAATAAAAACAATAGTCGATGCTATCTGTTCTATTGCCGCATATAAAATCAAAATCGAACTTCTTCGAAATTTACATTTATTAAGTAATCAAAACGTTAGAGTAATGAAAATTTATATTATTGCTAATAAAATTAACAACTAAAATGAAGAGTCAGTATTCAAATATTCGGTTTTCGAAGTGTAATAGGTTTCTACCAAACGATCTGTATTCATTGTTATGTTTCAGAGTGTCAATTAAAGGTACTATGGTTTTGACTCCTTTGCTTGGTATTAGCTGGATATTTGGCCTTCTAGCCATTGGTGAGGCTGCCGTGACGTTCCAATATTTGTTCGTTATCGCAAACTCCTTACAAGGACTGTTCGTGTTCATTTTTTACTGCTTGACGAACAAAGAGGTTTGTATCTTGGCATCTTGCTTGTGTGTGTGTGTGTGTGTGTGTACGGATACGCAGCTCAACCACACTTTCATTTCCTGTCGTCTATGGACGTTGTAGCTTTATGAAGACTTTTTTTTTTCTCTGTGGGGACGTTTAAAAAAATTATAAGTCGCCACATGCTAATTAATATGTATTAGTCTTAGAGACAGCTGCCCATTTCCCCTAATTAATAACGGAATAGTGTGCAATATAATATTGTGGTTTTTTTTTCGTTCAATGCAGCCCGTCACCCAAACTCAGTTTAGGGCGCACAACACTAAATCACTCCACGTTTGGGGGAATGGTAGGTAGTTCCGGTAAAATGACAAAACATGTTTGAGATATTTTGCAGTCCTTTGGGGACCGGTTCCTAGTGAGGGTGTTATATTATAATAAAAGTTAAAGAGTATAGCTTGACCATCGCTGAGATTATCACAAATTTTGAAATTCGATTCGGTGTAGAAACTAGGCCCTCGACTTCCGGCCCTGGTCGAAAGCGGCTATGAGGTGTACACGTCGGCTCAAAATAGTGGTGGCGCTGTTCATATGACATTTTCTTAAAATCTCTACTAGAATTATATCAAAAAATGAAACTTATTCGAAAGTTTTAGTTGTGATCTATAGGGAAATGAATTCATAATAATCAAAATATTAATTGGGTCACGCGGGGTGCAAATCAGCGGGCGCGATGTGGTATTTTTACGTGTATTTCAATGGAGCGATTATTTAGTGGTGTGCGCCTTTCTAAACCTTATACGGGGGTGTGAATTTTTGCGATTTCGAGTCTGCAAAGACCTCAGATTTATTTATTTTTTTTGGAGATTTTACATTAGACATCTATATTCGACCAAATCGCATTTGAACAAATCCAATTTTTAACGATTTAACAAAGGAAATCGCTTGAAGACAATGTGCTCATGAAAATGGACGATTTAAGCCGTGTTTTCGCTCTGGACTGCAGTTTGTCTCAAATCCTGATTGAGATATGGATTGTTGACAGCTCGCGAAATCAAAGAAGTACATTGAAATTCAATGTAATGGCGTGGGGTGTATTTATGACTAAAAAGGCTAATTGAATAGCTAGTTATCAAATCCAAGTCGCTTTGTTTCTTGTTTTAAGGGAAGCGAGATGTCAAAACCGCGTTTCCCTTCATCTTTTGACCAAAAAAGCGTGCGTCAAGTTTTAACATTGTAATTTAATACTCCACCCAAATCCCTAGAGGTATTTTCAAGAAGAAAACAACATTGTAGATTTTCTTGACTTTATATGAAATATGTTAAGAAGAAAGAAGTAGAAAAAGAGCTCATCAAAGATGCGAAATTACTAGTTTCCCACCCTACCCCTTATTATTTACACGGCAATCCTGTCATACACGCGCTATAGTGACAGCCGATGCGGGGGGGGGGGGGGTGTCAGTGAAAAAAAACATATCCATTACTTAGTGATGTGTTCGATGTATTATTTACATTTCTTGAAGATAATTCAAAGATGTTTGAATCTCACAAATCATACTTAGTTCCACAAAAACGTGTTTTAACAGCTGGATTTCTTTGGGGTAAACGCAGTAAAGAGGCTCCAAAATGCACACAAAGGTGGATATTTTAGAATATATCAATTTACTTGGAGACCCATAACTCCCGTTTCATGTGTCTTTGGGAAGCAAAAAATGACACCTTTTCTTTAAAACGTCCTTATTTGTCAAAAATCAAGAAAAAAAAATCAAAAAGAATGTTATCAAATGTGTTTAAGACAGTTGTGTACCCAGTAAAACGAACTGGTTCAAAAAGACATTGATAAGCAAAAAAGTGTGTGAGGTTCCCACAAAGCACAAAAGTACGCGCGCGCGCGAGTGTGTGCGTGTATGTATGTATGTGTATGTGTGTGTGCGGATTTGACACATTTCATAATTATTGTTTATACAGGTTCATGAGGTGTTCACGAAGGCTTTGCAGCGGTACCGAAATACGACGGCCGTCATATCCCTACAGAATAAGGTAACCTTATGGTTCACAATAGAATAGCACCCAGAAACAAATAAAAGGTGTCTCAATAAAGGTTGTGCAAGCAGATACACTTCAGATCTCTCAAATATTACTTATTTTGGACATTTCATTTCCCAGAGGAATAATCTAAAATGGCACAGTAATCTGGCCGTGGAAACCAGACATTAGAAATAAAGGGTGATGCAGTGTCATTTATGGGCGAATAGTGTGTCCGAGGTCGGAAAAACTAAATAATGGGCGAGGCGAAGCCGAGCCCATTATTTGAACGTTTTTCTGGCCGATGATACAATATGAGCCCATAAATGACACTGCAAACCCTTTATTTCTATTCTATTACCTAAAACAGCTTGATTTAATAAGAAAATGCTTTGGCGGCCCATCATTGCAGAATAATGGGCAGTGAACTGACCAATCAGAACGCTGCATTTTCAATAATGGGCAGCAAAGGTAATAGAATAGATTATTAAAGGCTATCTGTGTATTAGTTTAGGGACTGAAGCATGTGATAACCTCCGAACTCGACAGAGTAATGCTATTAAGTTAATACAGTGTTGTATCTGAACATAAGCCTTATGTAATATTTAACAATAAGACCTTTCAAACTATCAATGCACATTACAACGGGTTTGCTATTTGGAGTATCCAGGTGTAATACGCACAATATTTAACAAATTTTACAAGAAACGAAAGAAAAAAGAAGGAAAAAAGTAGAAAGAAAGAGAAAGGAATAAAAAGAAAGGCAGAAAAACACAGAAATAAATACAGACAGAGACACAGACTATCGGTGATTCGCCCAAAAGAGTAAACATATTCGAATGACTAAAATGTCAGATTTTACCTTTTTAGGTTGGTTTCAGTCTTACTACTAGCAGGATATGTTACGGTAGCTATACGGTAGTCTAGAGATTTGTGTCTCTTTATTTTTGAAATGTATTAAGCGTCCAAAGGTATCCATATTGGGTCATTTGATCACATAACCAATCATGACACTTAAAGATTTTTTCTAGGATTTTTGGAAAAACCAAGCTTCCCAAGGATCTAGCTCCTAATTTGTGGTTTACATTTCGCTAAATTAAATTGTCGCACTTTTGTATTACCAAAATGTAATCAAATTTGTAATGTTAAAATAAATTAATAATCCATTAAGTAATAAGTCTTTTGATAAAGAGGTTCCTATCGAGTTGCTTTTTGGACATGACCATTTTAAAAACGATTTACAGTTCACCGTAATCGGATTGCAGTGATATCCGTGTAATTTACATATGCAGACGGAAATGCCTTCTTCCCATACCTTCCATTTCACGTGGCGATGACTTAAATTGAAATTTCATTAATTTTTCTACATGACATAATTATTGTCACTATTGTTCTTTTGTTTTCTTTTGTTAATTCTTAGATAACGAAGAGTACGGCAACAGAGGAGGGTAAGATAAGGCATAAATGAAGTATCTAGTGCTAGCTGCATAGAGTAGGGTGGGACGATTTTTTTATCCGATTCCACTTGGAACTCCTGAAGAATTGTCCTTGAATATATGCTAATGTAAACCTAAAATTAGTAAGATCGGAGCATGTTTCACCAGAGGGTAGGTAACCACTCGTTTCTCTACACCGCCTGTACAAAACACATTTTTGCATGGTTTGCTCACATTGTGTAATATTATTGAATTTACCCTGCCTTAAAAAGGTACATTAACCTTGATAGTCCTTAACAGGGGCTTAACAGGGGTGTAAGATCATTATGAGCAAGAAATTTATTGCAAAAGCACCCAATTTGATCCACTAGCAATATAGAGAATGGCCGATTGTTTACCTATACCCTTATTCTTTAAAATAGTTTTTGGGTAAAACCGAAACATGATGTTCTGAGTTTAAACTTGCTTTCAGTGATTTTTTTAAAACTTTGTTCAATGCAAAAGGAAAGGTACGCAAAGATTGGAACTGACGAACATCTAGAATTGGCTTTATTTCTCATATTTGTGACTATATAGGATGAAAAGTACATATTTCAAAGGCTTACAATTCAGGCGATTTTCACAGGAATTTGTCATAGAATCAACATTTGAGTACATGTTGTCATTACAAGGATCGTAAATGAAAAATATTTTCGCCTTCTATATAAAACGTAATTAAAGTCGTTCCTTTTAATTCTATCGGTCAATATCAGTACACTCAAAACCCCTACCCCAAAGAAATGGACTTATTCCCAACAAGCAAAATGCAACACTTTCCTAAAGCTACAATCACTGTGTTGATCTTGCTTAATTTAAGTTATTTGGCCTTATAGCACAATGTTAAAACTCTCCTGTGCGTAGCAATTGGAAACCACTTGATACAAAAGGTATTAATATGAGAGCTACGATTCATGTATTGCAATTAACTGCTATATAATAAGGTATTTAAGGTGTGTGTAGGGTAGCATATTCGAAAGAAAGAATTGAAAAAACACAGGAACGTGTTTGTTTTTAAGGGATAACGGAAAGAATGATATCATTTATTTCCTATCCAATTTCAAAGATTTCTGCCAAAATCACTCTATGTTCATCCATGGATTTAGGATTTGGCGTTGGGAATCCAACAAATTCATGTCAAATTACGTTTTGTACAGGCGGTATAGAGAAATGATAGAGATTCTACTCCGCCTGGGCGAAACAGCTTCGATCTACTAATACTTCAGGTTTATAATAACATATACCCAAGGAAATTCTCTGAGTTTCAAGTGATCCGAAGAATAAAGTATTTGAGTCCCATCTAGATAGAGGCGAATCCACAACATGTACATGATTAGGATGTAAATATTTACTAGAGACACATGTATGTATAAGGGATAATTCTAAGGTGAATCCAAAGGAGATGGATTAAGAATCCATCTTGTTTCGTCGAGAGTTACTCTACCACAACCTTTTTGTGTTGGTGGGATATCAGTGAAACGAGCAATATATGTAATTCGTTAAAGTTTCAAGCGACAGCAATATCACCTAAGAAGTCTCAAGTACCTGAACAGTAGCGGCCTTAAAACATGATTATAGCAGAATCTTTGACTTTTCTGAACTCAAATAATACAAATGATTAATAATACATAGTAGATTAAAATTTAGATAACATATCTCACGAAACCAACTTATTTAAAAAAAATATTTGTAGAACTCTATATTAGGTTTAACAAGCAGCTCTTTGTTTTTCCAGAAAAATGATAATGGAAGTGGAGACAGAAAAAAGATGGCGTCAAAATGCAGTAAGTATACGCTATAAAATGCCACTTAAGTGTTAATACCCTCATTATGGTCATCTGTGGGTAAAAATATGGTCATAGTAAGGGTAGTCTTAGGCACTTTCCGGTATAAAAATAAAACTTGATTCTTATCAACTTTTTATGATACAATCAACAGCAAAAAATGGCCTGTATACAGTATAAGTATCTTCGGCATACAAGGAATGTTCCGGGATGTTAACACTCGAGCTGTCAAAAATAAAACAACGTATGAGTTTAGTTTGGCATGATTTAAACATAAAATCAATAAGCTTTTTATTTGCCATGTATTTAATTCCAATCTGATATGTAGAACAAAAGATATACTTTCATTCAAAAAGAGAGTTGCCATATCCACCGAGTTTTTCGGAACAGAGATAGGCCTAGAAGCCATGTGTTGCGTCTGACCAGGGAAGGGGGCTAGTGTAATTTATAGATGTGTGGCGCATCCCCTGGGCGATGGGGGGGGGGGGATGCTGGGTATAGACATGTGTCATCTAAATGCTGGATATCAATGGCCCTTGGGTTGTTTGTTGAAGGCATGCTGAAGGGATTTCAATGTACTGGTACATATGTCTTGAACTGAAGAGAAAGATTGTTTGGGTGACGTTACCGAACATCCGAATGTTCCGAAGACGGCTTAATCATGTGATCTACCATGTGATGCTCTACAGGGAATTTTAGTATAAACATCATTTGTACCCCCCCCCCCATGCTCATCTTTCCCCCCCCCCCACCCACCCATGCTCATCGTGACTCACGGGTCATTTATAAAATCATAAAATGAACTTTTTGCTCAATGTATGGCTGTTTCGTATGTTTTCAGATTCCAACCCGGTTGAAACCAGTCTAAGGCGTCACATGCGATACAATGTTAAAAGTTGGGTACCATTAGAGATATCTGGGCGTTTTAGGTCATACCTGGTATTTCACTACCAAACCAAACGTATTGAGAGAGTTCTCGCCAAGCCCTAGTCGTGAGCTACGCCACCTATGGTGGTTCCAGGGAAACATTGGTCGAGTTGCAAATACATAAACAGAAAATATAAGTGTTTACTTGTTTTAAAATTCTATTTTTGACGACGTCTTGTTGGTAGGGGCTGCTAGAAACCCCCCTAATAATCTAACTAACGGGGTAATGGATATTATTTTTTTTGCATTACCAACGATGCGTATCCAAAAGTTTAACTAATACAAGCAAACCAGTGGGAAAAATATTGTCTGTCGTGAAACTGGTAAAATCGATTTTGCGGGTCCTGGAACTCCAATTGTCTACTTAATCCCCGACATTGTTAAGCGCTTTTTCCGAAAGATTCGAAGCGCTGTTGCCTATTATTATTACGCTGCCATTAGGAAATCGTCACAATCATTTCGCTTTATCTGGGTCGTGCAGCCGGGCCAAGCGCACATCACCTATCAGCACTTAGATGTACATTCCAATACAGCTCCCAATTCGCTTGGGGGAACGAGGCACTTGAGATTAAGTATCTGCCCAGGGACACAAACATGGGATACAGCGGGGCTCAAACTTACGATTTACAATGTTTAATGGTCCACTAACGGTGCTTGTTCCGATCGTCTTGGACCCTATGATTTACTAGGAGAAGTATCAATTTGATATCAGATGAAGACAGAGTTGTCTCATTTTTGTCGCCCCGAAATTTCAGCTTTCAAAATCGATTTTTTCGCAAGATATAGATAAAGAACTACCGTTTTAATGGTTAACCTCAAAATTAAACAGCGTGAACGTTGTACTATGATTATCGCGTCTAGATAAAAACCGCAAGTTGGTTTCCAACGGTACTTGATGAGCCAGTGTGTGCAAGTGCCAGGCGCTCACATCAAGTAGAGAACACGATAGACAAAAGTCGGAACACGCACCTTTACCCATGTATACCTTGAGCCATTTTTGTAACAAAACTCCCCAAAGGGGGGGGTAACAACCCCAGTGAGTTCGTTACTGAACATTCAGATCCGTGTAAATTTGGTACCAAGGATAGCATAGAGTTTCTTCTTCCATTGGCACCAAAGAAGTACCACATCACATATGAAGTCATATGTGAGGAAAGTACGAAAATATGAATATAGTGGTGGAAAAAATAATATTCGATATTTTAGAAATCAGACACCATTGAACACTAAAATGATCTCATCTAAAACTGTCATTTCCCATTCAAGTAGAGTCCAAAAACCGCATGAAAAAAATGATATTCCAATACTATGGGCCGTATTCTCAACGATGTTAAAATAAACGGTGGTTAGGCCTAAAACTGTGGGAGCTAAGACACGCCAGTTTAAAAAAAAAAGCTGGTTAAATATTTAACAATCGTTTAGCTAACCACGATATTTAAACGCCGTAAATATCATCACCGAACTGTGACGTATTCTTGCCTATATATTACGTGCGCGTCACCAAGTTTATATGGTCAGATAATGCCTCCGTAGTTTAAATGCTACGCAGGAAGTACACGGGTAAAATTTCAAGAATGTCGCGTTTGCAAGGAGCTTTAGATTTTGTTCACTGATGGAGAGAGGAAAAAAAGCACCGGGGCTATTTAAAATTGTTGTAGTAGCTGTGTTGTACTGCTATCAGTTAATACTATCTATGTATGTAGGCCTTCTGATAGCAGACACAGAGCATAAAAAATAGACGCAAAGGAAAAAATGGACGAGAAGGAATCAACTGAGGACTATCGGAAAAAAAAAGAGAAATAGAGGAGACAACTTGTCTAACAGTGTCTAACCACGAGTGTCGCATATAGCGATA
>JAMKCH010036557.1:0-14733 GCA_023653785.1 Ophioderma brevispina | reverse complement strand
TTGATAAATGAACTACAATGTATAACCCCACCCATCCCCCTCCCCGACACCCCACCCGTCCCCCTCCCCGACACCCCCACCCCGTCCCCCCTCCCCCCGACAACCAAGCACACCCGTCTCCCTCCCCGACACCCCACGCTTCCCCCTCCCGATATACCCCCCCCCTCCCCCTGCCCCGAACAAAAACACACCCCCCCCCGACAACCCCAACCCATCCCTCCACGACACCCAACCCCCCAACTCCCTGACACCCACCACCCCCTTGCATTCCCATGTACCGTTTCAGCTAGACGCAAGTATGCATTTTAATTAGATCAATTGCCTCAAAATGCCCCTTTAATTGCCCTAGCACTTTGATGTCCAATGGCAAGCAATCACCACAAAAGATGTATGGCAGAGTAGTCCGCATGTAGTGAAGGATTCTGTATTATTTGAATGACTGTTTCAGTTGACACATTACAATTACTCATATTTAATTAGATCAATTGCATCAAAAATGTCCTTTAATAATTTGCCAACAAAGCACTTTGACCCCAACTATGATTGCTACCCAGAAGTATGGCAGAGTAGTCTTTCACTAGCGAAGGAATTTTGTATATCTGATTTACCATTTTTTAATAGGCGATAAAGTAAGTATGCATAGTGAAATAGCTCATTTGCATACCTAATCTGCATATATCACACACTTTAAAATGTCAGAAGATGCGCACCATGATAGCTTTCATTTAGGAGGAATTTTAGCATATCCGGTGAACCGTTTCAAAAATATAGTGAGATGCTGATTTTGCATATTAATTAGCTCATTTGCATACTTAATTTGCCTGAAACAATGACACAAATATAACAGGTCGAGAACTCTTCAGCCCGCTTTCCTTCCACCAAGTTACCTCATTATATACAACCTTCAGAACTCCAGAAAACTTGTACACACGTTCGGCGGGGCAATAACTTAGTTTATAACATTGTTCAATCATTAAAAAATCAATCTTTGATGGGGTAAAGGTCACATGATGTCAATAGAGGTCAATTGTGTACACCCCATGAGTCTTCAGACAGTGGTTCTTCCGGTAATGGGGAAAAGAGTAAGGAGTCATAAGTGCATATGAAATTTTTACCACACCCCCACACACACGAAACGCGGACAACGTACTAGACAGGTTCCGATTCCATGTCTTGGAATTGGACTCTGCTTGTTCAGTGGTAGATCGAACAAAGCATTCTCCACAATTTGCACAAACACACATCGACCTCATAGCAAGTAACCTAGTGCTCTACGTTATTCATCACCAAATAGCCAAACTCTTTATACTCGTGAATTGATATAGAGCTTGCGGGCGCAACTGCAAGCAACACTTACCACAGCAGACCATTGCGTGAATGTACGCATGGCCGGCAATGCTGTTGCAAAAGGTGCCATGTAAACCCAATTACTTTCCATTCACTCGCGGCAGATAAACAAAAGCCGAAAATGTTTTGCCTATGCTGATGTACCAAATCACAACGACCAAAATAATCCCAATGTCCTCTCTGCCTGCAAGCAGATCGAGTCTTGCACAATGGTCCACTCTGTGTGACAAAATCACATCTTTGCTTGTGGGAGTGAGTAGGGAACACAGAGTAAAATGTCAAAAAAGGAAGTACATGTGTATGCAACAGACGTAGCAATCCTTGGTTTTAGGATCCGATGCTTTTGTGTAACTGTTATGCTGTATCAGCTGTAGATCTTTGCTAAGACACTTCTTTGGATCGTAATGAAACAAAGAATAAATAACAAACGTTCTGGGGTGCAGTCAAGTCCTTACCATAATTTCTGGAATATACGCCACCGCTTCACATGTACATAATAATATTAGTGGCAAAGAATCTTGGGAGGCTGCGGCTAAGGTCGTTCGTCTATACAACCTCACCTTTAGTTTTTTTTGATTATCCATAGAAGAAATAGCAAGATGAGCTATTTATGTTTTTGGTTTTGCTGGAAATTTTTTGTAATAAACCAGACCTTAGGCAAGATTTTAGTTGGGGGGGGGTTGCCTTATCTGAAGTGAACATTTCGCGCACTAAGCACAAGAACTAACGGGTAGGGTGCAGGGACCAAGTTAGGGCCCCTCTGGGGTCCAGGGGCAAAGCCCCTGTGGGGGTTCAGAGAGCTATCCTCCGAATTCGCTTTGGGTCGACGAAGCAAGTGAAGTAAAGTGCCTTGCCCAGTGCACACCAACACATGGCCACAGCGGGCTCGAACCACACCTTCAGTCATGAGTCGGGGGCCATCTGATAGCCACTGCACACCATTTAACGTTTCAGTCTTGAAACACCAAACACAGCGTCCGGTAAGTACGTAATCATGTTTCTAAAATTGAAAGCGTAACTTGAAACCAGCGTTTGATAATTTCAGACTGAAAGATACCGAAAGGCATTGTGGAAAAGGGATGCGGCCCGTAGCAATTGCCGTGTTCCCTTTTCCGTGTTTGTGAGCGAGTCACCGAAGTACCCTATAACCCCACCACCCCCTACCCAAACGTTCAATTTCTTGGGGGGGCGGGTGGGGGGCTATAGTGCATGCAGACCCAATTACGATACATAGGCCTATAGCCCGGAAGCGGACCATCCGGGGAGTATTTCACAAATCTGCTTGCCACGGCATGGCAAAACAACGTGCGTATTTGATGCTCGCTGCACGCATTGTGTCATACTATGTGCTTGAACTTAAAAAGCCACTTTGCGCAGTTTGTTTTCACCGCGTTCGGGGATTCCGCTGGGGTTCCCCTTTGGTTTTCACATTCACACGGCGCTGTGACGTATTTTCGATATATTGAGATGTTAGTTTCATTACATGCTGCGCGATGACGGACTGATCACGTTAATCTCTCGCGCAGCTACTGAATTTAGATAATATTTTTTGCAGCCTGTGAGACATACTAACTTACTTTCCGACGCCGTAGGCTGAGGGGGGGAAACTCTGTCCGATAGCTTGAATTTGGATTTTGTACATTGCGGTACAACTGGAGATTGCGCAAAGGTACATCGTAACGAGTTACCATCAAAATATTTATAACGAATAAGTTCATATTCATAAATTCAATGTATTCGCAAACGTAAAGATGACACGAAAGTACAATGCAAAAAGGATCAATACAATGTTATAATATGACGAATAAGAAACATGAAAGTAAAACGTTTAATGCTAGGACCCCCCATCCAAAGGACAACTCCTAAGAGCTTATAAAAAGTGGAGGCCCTTACTTACGGTGTTTTTACTAATACTCTAACATTAAAATAAATAGTGATATTATGAATCGGGTTCCATGGAGAAAGTAAGTGGGTTGTAGGGGTTATAAAGTAAACACAAAAACGAATTGATATAAACAAACGAGGGGAATGTGAACCAATATGAGACCGATGTGACTAAAGGAGCAACTTTTTAAGACAAAAACTTACCATAGACATACGACAAACAGAGGATATACTCAGCACGCACTACACAGATCACACAGAAAGAGAATAGAAGAAAAAGATGAGGAATATTGTCCAAACACATTTTTGCTCCAGGACTAAAGGAGGGCTGGGCAGTATAGGAAGAAATAGGGCGACAGATAAAGTCAGAGAGAATTGAACAAGAAGTAGAATGAGATGGGAATTTGTGTTGTGTGGGTGTGTCCCTGAGTGAGAGAGAGAGAGAGAGAAAGAAGAAGGAGGAGGAGGTGGAGAGGAGAGGGCGAGCTAGGGTGGAAAAGGAGAAGAGGGTTATGCAGGAAAAGATCGGCGAAGGATAAATTAAATAAATTGTACGTGTCAATGAAAAACCGTTTGAGGCGATTACTTTAAAAATGTATTTTTGTTTTGGGATAGATGTGATTGTTTGCGGAAGATCGTTCCAGGTTTTTGCACCATTGTATAAGAATGTGGTGTGTTTCTTTGGTGTTTTGGGCAGTGGACGATGGTATTGGTCAGCTTGTCTAGTGTGTAATTGTGTATTTGCCTGTTTGCTGAAATAGTTGTTAAAAGGTAGAAGGTAGATTATTAAAGTGATAGTCATGTATGAAAAGGCGGCCTTGGAGTTTTGTTAATGTCAGCTATTTTTGTGTCTTGAGGGGGCATGAAAAATAATGTTAAATGTTGTGAGTTCTGCAAGTGATTGTGATAGTGCGGATAGCCCATTTCTGAGTGTGTTTGATGATTTATTCTAGCATTGGAAGTTGAGGCCAGATAAATTGTCAGTATGTTCAGGGGTGGAAAAAAAAAAAGAAACAATTGTGTTGTATATGTTTTTTAGTATGTGGGATGGGAGGTGGTGTCTTGCTCTGTAAATGGTACCCGTTGCGTATGTGCGGGTCTTGATAATGATGGGGATTGATGTGCTGGTTTCCTGTTAGTTTAGCATCAATGGTGCTACCCAGACACTTAGTGGTATGAACTTGCAAGAGGGGGCTGGTTTGCAATGGTGACTGTATAATTGTGATTTGTATATTGTGAGTAAGAATACATGTATTATTTTTTTTGATATATTGATAGACAGTTTGTTTGCCACTGAACCATTCAGTGATTTTTGTAATTCCTGGTTTATGTTACGGAAAAGAGAGTTTAAGTTTGGGTCTGAGAGGAAGATTGGTGTCATCTGCAAATAAGATTTTGAGTGTGTTAGTCTATGTTTGTAATATCATTCATGTAGATAATAAAGATTAGCGGGCCCAGTATGGAGCCCGGAGGAACTCCCACTGTCATTTCGGCAGTAGGTTGATTGAGTTGAATGGCGTATACAGATTGTGGGGCGGTCTTGAGATAAACTTCTGACCAGTCCAGGCACACCACGAACCCCATAGTGGCTGAAGCTTATAAGAAGAATCTGTGGTTTCAATTGTGTCGAATCCTTGGAGAGGTCCATAAGATTCCCATGTTGGTGATTTTGTTTTACGTGCCTTGATTCAGATTAAGTTTTTATCAAGGATGTGGCCATATAGGTGGACCCGGAACGTTTGGGCCTGAAACCGATGTGTCATCAACAGACTGTATGTTTTGTTTAGAAAAGTGAACGACGATGTGCACAATCTGTTACAAATTGTCTAGTTTATCTGACTAGTTAATAATAAAGGTTTTATTTTGGAAAAAGATTAAAAAACGTGAAAAAATACGATCCCATACAAGCAATTTCTTACCTTTTCAGCTGACTCAATTCTCGATTGCTGCTATTAAGTCATGCCACACGCCAAGCTTACAAAACTATTGAGCTAATTTGTCTTTTTTGTCAGGAACCCATTTCTAACATCAGATCGACCACCTGTCGTTGATTTCGCGATAATCCAAGTACCACGAAACCGTTTTTTCATTCCTTGTTCAAGCTAATCACAGAGCCTTTAACACAAGCACTGACTGCTAGGATCAAAGACGTAGTGCATTTCTAACTGAAAGCCGGCCAATTAGCGATGCGGAAACGAATAGGTGCGCTGTGTGCCAGCCAATACAGATGCCTAATGGAAGCGTAAATGGTGTGACTGACCACATTAAAAGAACTGCATGATTTTGTAACAAATAGCGCATCTGCTCATGATGCGTTTTCAGGCATTCGATCCTTGATACCAGGGTTAATGTGTGCCTGCTTAAATACATGTAAGGGTCTTGTGACTGGCCCTCATACCAGTGTAAATCTGTATGTTTGTTTTTTGGCACTTCCAATATTCTACATAATGCAGTTTACTTTCTTTCTTTATTTCTCTTGTATAGATTACACCACCATGCATGGTTTCAAAAGCGTGGTTCCAATAAACAACAAAATAATCGGTCAATTCAACGCAAATTATTAGCCAAGTGCATCAAACCGTATAGTCTGTGCCAAACGATAACTTCATGACTCTTTTCACAGACACCGACTTCACTAGCCTAATAACAATGTGTTAATGGTTCATAACACCCGTAGTACCACCACACACTACATTCTGCACCAGGGATTTTAAGCACATCATTCTAAGCAATGCGAGATTTAATAACATTACATCACAATCCGATCTTGCAAAAAAACTGTTTTGTAAAGCCCCAAACCCTCTAAAAAGTATATGGTCGACCAAATCATACACTTTCTCACTCTAATATCCAACCAAACATCTCAAGCCCCTAAGATTTTACAGGGCAATTGTTTTAAAACACTTTTGGAATAATCTGTGGTCATGTGTAAACATGACCAGACATAGACATATGTGCTGTATTCTGACAGGGAGACTACTTTTGACTTGGCTTAAACCAGGGTAGTCCTACACAGTGGGACCTTTGTCTTTCAAAATACAGCCCGTCCATGAGGAATTTTCTCACCTGTGACATCACTTGTTGGAATATGTTGGAAGGAAAAAAGGTCGCACTCAATGTAGGACAAACCCTGGTTAAACCCAGGGTCTAAAGTTAGTCGCCCTTTCAGAATACCAGCCTTAATAGGATGTTTCTTAGCTTTGACAAAACTTACTTGAGTCTCCAATGACACAACAAACGGTGCTCCACAGGAGTGGTGAAATCCTCTTGCAGAAAGAGCATCGGACTGCGTAGTACACTATACCTGTGTAAAGAAAATTGCAAGAATGACATGAACTCTTTAAAATATTATCCCATGGCTTGAAAAGCATAGGGGGGCTATTGTGAGGGGTGCGCCATGTCCGTATGGTTTTGTGGGGTGTGGTTCAGTTTGGTTAGGTTTTTGTTTCTTCAGGTCTCCTTCGAAAAGTTTAAGTCTGATTAAGCCAGGCTTGTGGGTAGTGACATAGGGTTGGGTTTTATATGTGCATTGCTGTCAAGGTCATGGACCAAGGTCAAAGGTCATGTGAGGTCATGTTCACACTCATCTGCCAGGGAGACGCAAGTTTATAGCAGTCTTTTTAAATATTATAGGCACCGGATTTAGCGCGCTCGTGCAAAAACGCGCAAAAAATCACAAATTTGGGAGTCCTTATCCCGATTTTGTGGGTCCATCGCGAAATTTGCACGATTTTGTAATAAAATAACACCTTTTTATGTTAACTTGCCCATCAATTATAAACAAAACACCAACTGATTATCAAAACTCTCTTCATGCAAACGTCGGTTGGAAAATGAGGACCACCAGGCTTCCAATAAGTGCCAATATTATAGTCAATGTTATTATAAATCCTAGCGTAGAACCCTACCTCTAACCTCGATCGTTGAAACACGATGACCCGACCTATTCCATGTGAAGCAACATTATATGCGTTGCGCTTCGGTTGCATAAATAATAATATTGACGCATGCTATCAAATCTATCAACGCGCAGTATCGGGTCTCTGTTCATAATTGGTTTATCAATGGGATAATTCTTAGAATAAATTAAATTACGGAACTTCGGCTGCAGGGCAGTAATGTGGAAGAGATGAAAACCCGCGGCAGTGCCATCTAAATCTGATTCAATATTTTATTCGGACTAAAGAAGAAAAAATAAAGGTGCTAAATGGATTTGTGCTTCTGTAATTTTTCAGCCGAGAAAAAATGAAGCTAAAGAGAAATAGCGAAGGTCAACTTTGGACGTTGAGCATTGTTTTTGCAAAGAATTTTTTGTGTTCCAGGTCTGACGAGCAGGGCAAAACATTAAGTAGGAAAAACATTTTTGCGATTTTGACTTAAAAAAGGTGAATTTTTCGCGCATTTCAAAATAAGGGCCGCGCATTTGGCCATTTAAATCGCGCAATACTCC
Organism: Ophioderma brevispina; assembly: GCA_023653785.1. NCBI lineage: Eukaryota > Metazoa > Echinodermata > Ophiuroidea > Amphilepidida > Ophiodermatidae > Ophioderma > Ophioderma brevispina. The sequence continues at coordinate 7,052 of JAMKCH010036557.1, read as the reverse complement.
AAGTTTCCTACAATATTAGGGTGTATGACACCACCATTAATAATGTCAGATATGGTGCTATTATAGCAACACTTGCAAGGCCAATTAACAGCCTTACCTATTGAGCACAAAAAAAATTATGCCAAAATAATGGTTCGCACTATGAAAAGTTCGCCATTGAAGCTATGTGATATTTCGTTCCACTGATCCGGTAAATCCTTCAGTCCTTGAAAATTATGGACTTATACGCAATGTTGGTTAGTTATGAATGGGGCGGGGACCCGCTACAAACATAATAATGAGCCAACCTATATAGCGTGCCCTGTGTAAGACATCTCCCGATCGGGGCTTCTTCAACCAGTGTAGCATGATAGAACAGTCAAACATTTTGTAACAGGGGTTGAATCTTATGCATAATGGAAACGCCATAAGTTTATTAACAACCAATGCAAGTCAAATATGGTACGAGTATAAAGGTTAAACCGAAGCAGGATTTGCCATAAAAAAATGGCGGCGTATGAGTAAACTTGTTGAAAGATGATAGAAGGAAATACTGTAAAGTGATTAATTTTAGCGTGTGTAATTTTTCGCGTTTTCAGGGGTTTGGAACAGTACGTTATTACATACAAAATAACATTTTCGCGGTTTTTTAATTTCGCGGGCTCGCTTAGCTCAGGTGCGCGCAAAAAGCACGAAAATTATGTAGCGCAAAAATTTCCACTTTTACAGTAAGTTCGAAAGATTACTTGTCAAACTGTAGCGATCAAAGGCAAAGAGGAAAAACTGTACGGAAAACGATACAGTAAATCCTCTGAAACTTCACTCATAATTCCGATTTGACGCGCGAAGGAATGGGGAAAGGAAGAAAAGCATAGCAATCAATGATAGAATGGTTTATGGTACACCTATTTTATGAGCACGTGTGGGAAATTATGCGCAGCTTCTACACATGTAAATACAAATACAAGATCAAAAACCTGTCTGTTTCTTAAATATTTATGACGTCGCGCAAACATCAATTTAATGAGCAGCCCTCAATCAGCGAAATGTCCTACCAGTTTTCTAAGTGGTCATGTAGCACTGATGGTGACCGCTAGAGACAGTCCTCAGGGAGGGACTCATGGGTGGAAGAAGGGTAAGTACCTATTGGCCGCGGATATGGGTCACATTTTCACCTTAACAACAATGGGTCATTTTTTCACCATGCTACTATTATTGATGGGTCACTTTTTTTGAGGGTCCTTACTACTATATACATGGGCCCATTTTTCAATTTTTGGTCACCAATTTACATGAAAATGGGTCAATTTTTTGAATTTTCGGTAAAATCACACTGAAAAATGGTTGATTTCCGATTTTCAGCAAAGTTACTTTGAGAAAATGGGCCGATTTGCCTAAGATTACTATGAAAATGGTGCGAAATTTCAACTACTATAGAAAGGGGTCGGAAATTTCGGAACCAAAACTATATAAATGAGGTCATATATTGGGTTACCCCGGACAATTTGGTCACTATAATTTAAACATGAGTCGATTTTTTTTACCCGACGGAGCACATCTGTACCCAATTTGGGTCGAGTACCCCCCCACCCCACGGTGCTGTAGCTCAGCAGGTCATATACATTCAGCCCAACGTGACCTTTGATCCAATCTTAGGAACACCCCCATATGGACCTTGGTTCATGTGTTCATCTGACTAAGTCAGCCCACATGACCTTTGACCCAATCTGTGAAACCCCATATGGGCAGTGTGGTTCATTTGTCCTAAGACTAAGTCTAGTGATAATAAGCCAATTGTTGTTGGGTTTTTTGTGCACTTAAGGGATTTTTTTCAAAAAATTTTTTATTTATTTAACTTGTTATCTTTTAAATCTGTTAACACTTCATATGGGCCTTGGTGCAGCAGTTCTTCTGACCAAGTCTGGTGATTTAGGCAAATTGATTGTGGCATAAGGAGGAATTTATAGATTTCAAAGAATGCCCCTCTAATCAGGCTACTATTGACCTTTGACCAAATCTGTGAACACCACATAGGGCATTGAGTCAGCTGTCCAAGTCTAGTGATTATATCAATTGCTTGCTGACACAAGGAATTATAGATTTCAAAAAAAATGCTCCTGTAATTGGTTCAGTGACCCTTGCCAAATCTTGTGAAACACAACAGTGGCGCTTGGGTCAGTGGTTCCTCTCACAAGTCTGGTCCTCAATAGCAACTCATTTCATGATTACAGAAGGATTTTTTTAATTTTTAAAAAACAATGCTCCCTTAATCGGCCAGGTGTTTTGACCAATCTGTGGAACACCTCATATGGCTGGGTCAGCAGTTTGACCAAGTCTAGTGATTCTTGCAATTATTATGGCACAGGAGGCATTTATAGATTATGAATGCCCCAGTTTAATCAGACCACACACCTTTACCCAATCTGTTATAAATTGTCCTAAGCTGAGTGGTTCTTTGACCACGTCTAGTGATACAGCAAGAATTGTGAGACATGATGGAAATTTATAGATTTTTTAATTGCTATGTGACCTTTGACCCAATCTGTGCAACTTATGGGTCTTGGGTCAGTGTTTCTTCTGGCAAGTTAGGGATGTACAGCAATTTTGACTTGTGGCACAAGGAATTTCTAGATTTTAAAAGAATATCCCTTTAATCGGCCCAACATGACCGTATTTACCCAAAATTATTAACATCCCCATATCATGTACCTTGCTGGGCACATATTCCACACAGATGTTCTATTGTTATAAAAAAGTCATTTAACTTTGGACCAATAAAGTGAAGCCTATTGCACTGGGCAATTAATTCCTGTGGTTTTATAATGGCGGCTATTCAATGGTGCACCAGCCCGCTATCCATGTGGTGAGGTCAGTTTGCCCCATAGACCTTGGGTCAGTTGGTCAGTAGTTCTGATGACCAAGTCTAGCGATATAGCAAAGTGATTTTGTGGGCACAAGAATTTTATAGGGTTTCAGAGATGCCCCTTTAAAGGAGACATGACGATTTCCAGAAAGAAGCGCCCCCCATTTTTTTTCGAACCCGGGTTTGTGCATATTAATCAAACCTGAAGTAAATAAGCGAATACGCCGTATATTAATATGCTGATTTAGTACTTCTGTCGTTGCCAACTGGCAGAAAGTAAAGAATGGTGTTATATGGGGAAAATTACGATAGTCAGGCAAGTTCAAAACAAGGACTGGAGACTGTAACAGTTTTTTCGGCAATGGGCCCTAGCCTTTGGGTAATCACGCCACCATGCACAGCTGCATGTGATGTGGCCGCCATTGCTCCCAGAGCATGACGCCCGTGCGGGGGATCTTTTTTAATTCTACCAGGGTAACCAGCCTATCCTCCTCATCAGATTGCCCTTAGAAACCCAATGGGGTGATGGTTTAGCCACCGACAACTCGGGCCTGGTACAGGTAGTACTGGTTACCAGTAATTAAAGGTGCCATTTTGTGTGATTCCAGCACATTCAGTTTTATTCATGTCCACTATATATCCTTGAGAAAAAGCCTATATTCACAAAATTTGAGTTGATCCCGAATCGTGTGGTTTTGTGTATAAGCAATTGCACTTTTCCCATGGTCACATAGACCACGTGCTGTACAGAAAATAAGCAAAAATTGCCAAATTTCTACAGATTGACCGAATTTGCATGTGAGATTAGGTACACGTGGATACATTAAAGGATAATGGTTCAGATGATTATATAAAAATCTCAACTTTTTTAGGTAAGTCGGGGACGAGGTTGTGGATCACGAAATGCCCTTAATAGTGCAAAAACAAAAGCCACCCCAAGGGTATGGAACAAAAAAATGCTTTTGAAAAAGCAACAACAACTGACAAAACTCGGCTAATGATGTACAGAGGTAAGAGCAAATTGTGCCTAGCAACACACTGAAAACGACAAAATAGACAAAATCTGCATAATCTTTTACACGCGTGCACACATTCTTTTCATAGTAGAGGGGCCAAAACACCAATATGATGAGTTTTCATACTTAACCCTATCCACTGAATAAGACGTGTAATTTCAGTTCAGTGACACGATTTGTACAGCATTTTCCATGTTTAAAAAATTGCAGGAAAAGCTTGGCTTCATTCAAAGGCTTAAATCTTAACTTTCAATAATTATGTTGAATGGATTATGTTTCTTACTTTTTTTGAAAAATATTTCTTATTTGTATGGAAACTCAAATATAGACGTTGAAATACTTTACAATTTGGTCTAATTCCTTATTTACCATGCATCTTTGTATGAGATCTCACTCGAACCAAGGGAGTGAGACACTTTAATCTAATCAAATAAGTCACTGAGTACTCCATCTGGTATGGATATTTAAATTTAAGGTCTAATTCATAAATGGGTGTTCTTTGCACAGTATGCAATCACATTCAGGATGTGTTAGCTAGGGGAATGATACCAAACCACAATGCATTGCAATTATTAAAATATCAAGTCACTGAGGTACTCATCAGTATTATGAATAGACTTGATTACAATATCCATACCAGATGGAGTAGTGACTCAGTGATTGATATTGATTCGATAAATGTGCTCACTCCACTTGGTTTTAGGGAGAGCGTGGCTTTAGAGGTTAGGGTGCTTGCCTCTGGCGAATATTTACCATCAAAATTCCCGGTTCGAATCCGGTGGAGGTCTGGCACTTGCGGGATTTATCGAGGGTATTCAATTCCTGGATTGATACTGTATCCAAGCTATTGATTAAATACAGAATAATGCTCTCCTCCATGGTTCACTTGGAATTGGGCAACTGGTCATGAAGCATCCCGTCCTTCGGAGGGGCCGTTAGGCCGTCGGTCCCGTGTACAGAGAGTCACAACTGTACATGGACATCGCAGTCAGTGTCGAATAATTATAAGAGTAGGGTGTAAACCCCTGACTGTTCCCAATCGCCCAGCCTAAAATAGGGGCCATGTTAGGGAGCGTCCGTATCATGGACACACGCGGCCCGGACTAGCAAACTAAGCTTGATAAATCTGAACCACCAACAAAGCCATTACCAATGGACTTGTGGATCGAGCAATAATAATTTCATCAAAAAAAAACTACAGAAGTCAACTGCATGATCCCCTGGCAAGATTTGGCAGTTTGAGTTTGGAAAATGACCTCAGGATGACCTTGACTTGGTCCATGACCTGTGACATCATGCACATAGGAGGAAACTCCTATTGCTTTGTTGCACCTTAACCCCAAGTCTTAACGAGGCTGGGACACGTTGGAATGCCCCTTTTTAAATGGACTTTCAACTTTTCCAAGGAAGACATGAAAAATGAAAACCTAACCAAACTCTAACACATGGGTACATACTTACACACAGGCATGCACACTCTCACAAAATCCCCCTTCTTGCTTTTCAAGCCAGGGATAATAAAAAAAGTTGTTAAGAATTCAACCACCACTAGATTTTTTGTGTGAAACAATTGATTTTTTTTTTTATTCATACAAACAATTTAGGTGCCTAGAAAAAGAACCACAGTTTTTCATAGGACAATATCAAGGAATAATTTCCTACTCCAGTGCATCCCTGGGGTGGTTAAACACATGTACATACTGTTGCTTTATATTGAAAGGCATTCAATTACTTTAGTTAATGGACAAGAAACAGGCCATGGTAAACACTCTCAAGTATCATGAGTATTTCATGTGATAACCTTGTATTTGTAGAGCCAAATTTCAACAACCATAATTGCCACTCTGACCACTGACCCCCAACTCCTGTGCATGCAAGTAGTTCCCAAAATATGTCTGGTCATCAGCTCAAATTTGTGTTTTACGGCCATATGCCTAACTGGTATTCAATGTGGTTTGCCCAACCCCATATTTCAAACGAGCATAGTTTTAAAACCGGAAAATAACCTTTAATGTAATCTTGCAAGAAAAATCCCATTGTTTTTATGACCTATCCATACAATTCCATTTCACAGCCTCAGTCTCTGGTCTTAGATTTTCTTCACATGGCAAGTAAAAATAAACATAAATAATCAAGGGCACACATTAGTAAAAACTACCCATTGAAATACAATAAATACTCAGTTTTAAAGCGCGATTTCCAACTGAGAAAGGCCGAAGCGGCCAATATTTTGTATGTGACAAATTTATATAAATGGATTGCAAATCATAAAAACTTTTGACATGCATTGTATGTTTTAAGCTACGGTGGGTCTTGGTTTTGAATTTGGGATATGAGAACCTTAAAGGTAGGGACCCAATTACAAGTCATTGTTTCTATCGACCTATACTATAAATGTCTATACCTCACCGGGAAGGCATTCGCCAGCATATCACCAAACAGCATTGATAGGCAAAAAAAAAAAGCTGTCTCACGGAAGAAATGTAAAAAAATCGCATTGCCAAATGCCATTTTTTTTTAGAAATCCACTATAAAGAAAAGTAATTACTTTTCAGTGAAAAACACTCTCAGATTAAAAAAATGAAAACATATAAAATTGTGAACCTTCTTAACATAGGGAATATTTGCATAAATCCTGACATCACCCACAAGCCATTGCAGCCTTGTGGATACGCAAAGAACTCAAATCAAATGTCGACATTCACGTTTTCTATGGGGTTTAGTCAGTGTGCGGGTCGCACCTCCGCCTTGTCTTGGTCCAATGGAGGTTGTATTTACAGGGAGCAGTGCAGTGCTATAGTTCTGCTGAGCATAACCTTTTTGTCTTCATTCATCTTTTCACATTTGGACATAATCGTTATCAGACTAACGTAAAGGGTATGCCGCTGTACAGGGACAATTGGTAGCCACAATTAAGCTAATGCCCTCTTAAAAACCAATCAGCACCACATGGTCATCTTGTGTCACCTTCTTTCACCCAAAGTGCTTAGTGGAGAATTCGTAAGTTTGTTGATGAACAAACAACTCCTGTCGACCTTTGACCCGTTAAACTCCGAAACTGGCAACCATTCACTCATGACAGTTTTATGGAGTCTATAGTTCTGAGTTGAAAATTCAGCCGATTAGTACATTTTTCGCCGTTTGGATGAAAACGATGTGCGGATTCTGTTATGTATAGTGTAAGGGCTACCGAG
>JAMKCH010036556.1:0-14443 GCA_023653785.1 Ophioderma brevispina | reverse complement strand
CTTTGCGTATGGATATGAGTTTTGGTATGGTGGTAGAGTTTCGCCATACAAGTTTTGTGGTCTTTTTCGTAGGGGGTCATTTTGGGGTCCAAGGTCCTCCAGGGGTCGTTAAATCGGGAACTTGGCCGTGCTTTGACTTAGGATATGAGTTTTGATCTGGTGGTAGAGTTTTGGGCCGTACCACTTTTTGTGGTCACATTTTCGGGGCTCCATTTGGAGTCGGAAGTCATGTAGGGGTCAGTATTGGGTAACTTGGCTGTGTTTTCATACCCATGCTTTGACGTATGGTATGAAGCACCCGGGTGCTAATTAGGTCGAATACAGTACCTTGGTTTCCTGTTCTGCTTAAACATTCAGTATACTCATCTAACGGGTATACTCATCTAGCAAGAACCCACGCGCAGCTCGGGCTCCACACTAGTATATACAATTTCTGCAAATATTAACAGTGACCACCAAACATGCTCAAAGGAACTTGTATTACTCATATATTAGTATCCAGTTTGACCCTAATGGATGACCTCAAATGACCTTTTGCCCCACGTTCAAAACCTTTGCACATCCATTTATTTATACCGGTGGTCTCTGTTCTGTCACTGTGTCTGTCTGACTGAATAATGTTCTTCGTCCTGAGAACCGAGGATTGCACCTTCCGGCACCTTGGTGGGTGGGTTGCCCCTTGACCTTACGAAAACCGAGTCTGTATTGTTTAGTTGATCAAGGTCCATCAGGGGTCTTCAAATTCCAAATGCGCTCCAATGGGTAACCTGTGGTATAGTCCTGCGAAGACTTGGTGGGCGGGGTCGAATGTTGATGATGAAAATTTTAACGGTCCTGTCAGGTCACAGGCATTCAAGGAACCGCAAACCCGAGTGTCATTCAATCCAGGTGATCGCAAAACACAGGTGATATCCAAATCCGAGGATCGCCTAGTAAAATACTATTAAAGAACCACCGTTCCGAACTCTTATGGTATGTACAGAATGACCCTCTTATTTGCCCAATTGCCCTTTTGACCGCCAATGACCCTACTTGACCTTTGATTGACCCCAAAATATCTAACATTCTTCCATTAGGTTTGTATGGCCACCAAACTTGCTCAAGATAACCACTGGCCAGACCTGTGTGCTATATGTCAAAATTGACCTGTAATGACCCTACATGACCTTTGCCCCACACTACAGTCCCTAACCATCCCAATTGATGGATTACTGCATCATTGATGCACTCGTTAACAAATCACTCCTTCCGTCATTTTACCATGGTGGTCCTTATATTTCTTAGGTGATTTTTTCCACCAATAAGGAACTATAACTTAATTTTATGTAGTGGAAAGTCTAATTCTCAACCACTTTTAGTTTCAAAATTTGCTGGTGTTCCATGTGATGATCATGACAAACTAAAAGGCTAATTTTACGTCACTTCATGGTCATCGCGGCCAATGCGATCATTCACTTGGTTTTGGAATTCCCTTCAAAGCTGTCCGAAACCCATGATATTATGCCCATTTTTGGTCGTCCGATAGGAGGACCTATGGCAGCATATTTGTGTGTCGTCATCGGCGGCGGCGTGTGTCGTGAGCTTCTCTTTGAACAAAATATCTGGATATCTGTAAGTCACACAGATCTGAACTGGGGGGAGGGGTCGGGGTTACATTTTTTCGACTGATTAAATTTCCAACAGTTTATATCCATTCTAAGTACCTAATTTGCATAATTTAAAATTGGCATATTTTACCTACTTTCTTGATTTTCATGGACAACATTTTGTGAATATAATATCTGGAGATCTGTAAATCACACAGGGCTGAAACTTGGAAGGGATGCGAGGTTAAAAGATCTCGAACTGATTCGTCATATACAACAGTTTTGCCTGGGGTATGGGACATTGTCCTGGGAAGGACATTGCTCCTGGGGTATGGGACATTGTCCTGGGATATGGGACAGTGTCCCGGGGATATGGGACAGTGTACTGGAGGTATGGGACGTTCTCCTGGAGGTATGGCCATTGTTCCTGGGGTAGGGACATTTGTCCTGGGGTCTGGACTTTGTCCTGGGGAGTGCCTTTGGTTTGGGACCATTGTCTGGGGTTTTAGGAATATGTCCTGGGGTTAGGGAACATTGTCTTGGGGTATGGAAACAGTATATGGGGTATGGACATTGTCCTGGGGTATGGGAACTTGTCTGGGTATTGGGGCATGGTCTTGGGGATATGGGGGATTTTCCTGGAGGTATGGACATTGTCCGGAGGTATGGGACATTGTCCTGGGGTATGGGAATTGTCCTGGGATATGGGAACATTGTCCTGGAGGTTGGACATTGTACTGGGGTGTGGGACATTGGGGACCATGGAGGTATAAGACATTGTTCTGGAGGTATGGGACATGTTCTGGGGTATGACATTGTCCTGGAGTATTGGGCCTTGTCCTGGGATATGGGACAGTGTCTGGATTAATAGGACATTGTCCTGATATGGGACATTGTCCAGGGGTATGGGACATTGTCAGGGGTATGGGGGACATTGTCCTGGGGAATGGGACATTGTCCTGGGGTATGACATTGTCATGGGTATGGGATTATTGTGCTGGGGTATAAGGCATTGTCCTGGGGATATGGAGACATTGTCCTGGGGTATTGCGGACATTGTTCTGAAGTATGGGACATTGTGCCTGGGGTATGGGACATTGTCATGGAATATGGGACATTGTCCTGGGGATATGCGACATTGTCCTGGAGGTATGACATTGTTTTGTATTTTTACTGCTGGACTGAGAAGTACATTCAGGTGAGCATGTAACACAAAACTAAATTGTGCATCTCAGAAATGATTCGAGACCAGTCAGATTACAATCAGACGACCTATTTGGACCGCTGTCCCTATTGTTATCAAAATCATGGGTTTTCTCATTTACTGCTTCACATGCAGATTTTACATGGTTACCAATACATATAGTGAATAAAACCATTTTTTGGGAGGTATATTGAGGATTTTAAAGCATTCCATGTACCTTTATTCTCTGTGTGCCGTGGTCCTCTTTGTTTTCAAAGTTTAAAGTTTCGGTTGATGACACTTGTGGTTCGAGAACCGCTTGTTTGATATATAATAGGCAAGAACTATGGGGCACAGTATGGCCGACAGACATTTCTTCTTTAATTGAGGACTTACCATTTTCCCATAATTCATTGCACGTGATACGTGTATCTTTATTCCGTCAAGGCGGCTTAAATTCAACTGTGGTGCAGACTGCAGTGGGTGCGCAATTGTGGCTACCCCATTTCCAGCATGGGTCTGTAACTCCCAATTAGTCAGAAAGTGCTCCACCACTACGAGTAGTGGGGGCGTAATATAACCTTTAGTTACAGGTGACTATTCCAAAGTTAGCACCCTACCACACACAACCCATTGCTTCTATTCATGCCGGGGGAAGCATCTGTTGTCAAGGAGGCTGTGAACAAGCTGTACGCTGGCATGTTGTCAATGTGTCTCTCTTCCCGTCATATTCTTCATTCACATGGCTACTGGTAATTTGCCCGAGAACTTGACAGATCGAGTGGCTGGCATTTATTTTTTGTTTGTAAACCCCCGCTTTTCTTTCATCCCACGTTTACAATCTCTTCTGCGCCCAAACACAGCAATCGCGATTTGCTGAGTAACTTTTTGTCACACACGGCTTAAACGGCTCCGTCCTGCGCACAGCTTGTTTACAGAACCTTGACAAGCTCTGGTGTTTTGGTTATTGTTGTATAATTTTCTTGTTTTGCCTTAATCGTGCACCTAACACATGAACCTAAGAGCAACTTTCGCATCGTAATACTATTTGCAGACTCTACCTAATGGTATTGAGCACTTTATTGACGGACTTTGGTTTGTATTAGATATGTAAACTTGGGCTGGGAAATGCCCCAAATGACCATGACCTTTGTGAGGAGTTCAACTACATCATCATGCATAACTCATGGATCTATGTCATGCAACATAATTGTAGCAGTAGCTTTTCAGTTAAAATCACATTTGACCTCTGTTTCCCTAACCATGACCTTTGACCCCTCTAAGTCATTTTGCTCCTGGAGCGCAGTTGCGTTGACGATGGGTAGAGTGAGAATGGACTTCAAACAACTAACATCACATAAAACAAAACAGGACTTATATTTTGAAAGGGGCCTTTTCACATAGATACAAAGAACCTTTATGAGTAATACGGATGAAAGAGGTGAGTTTGGAGCATTGACTTAAACTTATCAGCGGTTTTGACACTATGAATGGTGATGGGAATCTGGTTCCATAGCTTTGGAGCAACCACTGAAAGGCTCTGTCACCAGCATTTATGTGTCCTAGGAATGACAAGAAGAGTAAGACATGATGGCTAGAACGAGTACAGACCCAGGGGCCCGTTCCCGAAATTCAGTTCGTAAATTACTTGCATACATGTCATGCCTCCGGGGACCAATTTATCAAAAGCACTGTGTAACTGATATGAATAGGTCTGTTATGTAGGACATACGCATGAGTTAGTTACACGTAGGGCATTGCACAAGTTTGGGGAACGGGCCCCAGGACGTTTTCTACTGACCACCAGAACAATTATTAATGTACTGGGGACAAAACCCCTAGGGCGTTATAACATATCAAGAGTCTTGAATTTAATATTGTATCAGAATTGCTGAGCAGTGAAGTTCCTTCAGTAGAGGAGTTGTGTGACAAAATCTAGGATATTGGAATAATAAGATGGGCACACTTGTTTTGAAGCTTTTGAAGTATGTTGAGAAACTTCCGAGTTACTCCATTGAAGTGGGATCATTCATGGGGTCAATTTGGGTCATTTTAACCCAAAAGGTAACCCTGTGCATAACTGGTCACTACATCAACATTTGCTCGGAAGCACAATTGCGTCGTACTGCATGAGATCAAGTTCAGCACACTTAGCATAACGTCCAATTGGATCCTGCTGAGTAATAAACGTAAACGTCAACATGATGGATTTCAATGGGACTTAACACCATGAGCCTTGGGCTCCCTAAACAAGCAGTCTTTTTCACTGATGCAACATTTGGTGGGGACACATGCATCACATAATTCCAAGTTCTGCTTGTGTGACAATCAAATGTTTTATATGCTCAAACTCTCTAACATACTTTGGTTTTGTTTCCGTAGTGTGGTGCACCTAGCAATGACACAACTTTTCTTGCCAATACTCCACTCATGGATGATCTAGTGGAAAATTTCAATTACAAGACAGAGCTGCAGTTAGATGATGCCAGTGACTTCCCGTTATTGTTCCATTACGGTGCTCGTTTCTCCCGGATAGCTGTAGACAATAGGACAGGTTTTGCTGATTCCGTCATGTTCATTGGAACAGGTAAGTATTTATTACAGTTCAAGTGAAAATGGCCGTAGTAGCTGTAACAGATTTCTGTTATGAATAGGAGTGTTTAACTGATCTTTCAAGGGAGAAATTAAAGCAAATCCAATAATACAGGATGTTGCCATTTAGAGACCCTGGGTCACTGGCAGGGGGGTAGGACATGCCATCCTTACAGTAACGGTGAATTCAAATAGGCATCAACATCGGGCGCGGCCCGAGTTCTAGACTTTTCAAAGACGTAACAAAAGAAGGCGCTATTATGCGAATCAGATGGAAATACACTAAAGGCTATATCTGGTCAAAATATTAAATCTAAATGCGTTATTGGGGAATACATGTTTTGCAATGGGGTTAATCACTAAACCCAACAGATTTTTGAATTGATAATTTATTCCCAAATATCATTATCATGATATTACTAAGATTCATTGAATAAGGTTTAAGAGGTGATTTGTAATGTAACTGGGAAATAGAGATAGGCCTAGATGCATGTGTGCGTTTGGCCAGATGAAGGGGCAGCTGTACTTTTATAGATGTTGTGGCGATTCTCCCGGGGCGCAATGGGGGGGAGGGGCATGATGGGTTATAGACCTTGCCAATTTAAATGCAATGATATCATCAATAAGAAAATTCTAAATAAAATTCCAAGGGCTGGGTTGTGTTTGAAGGACTGCTGAAGGGAGGGATTTCAATGTAATGGTAATGTCTTGAACGTTTGAAGTTGCACATAATTTTGTGTTAGCTCCTGGGCTTGGAGGAATGATGTTGTGGATGAAGGATTCTGGTGGTGAGAGGGATGCACTTACCTACGGGGAATGCATCTCACCTACTGATGTTGCGGATGTTTTGCATCATTACAGCATCATGATAATATTGGCTAGTGTATCATCGCAGCTTTCACCACCCTTTGGTACGGTATTTCACAATACTTTTCGTCTTGTACGAGTGTATTCATTGATACGGTCTCGATCTGGCCGATAACGTATTTTTAGAACAAAAATGGAAATTAAAATCAATAGACTTTTTGACTACCATTGTGCTAAAAATTATTAATATAGGCGGATGAAAGAGGAAGGAAAAAAAATACGCCCTGTGTGGGATTGAAACAAGAGACTAGGGGTTCTGGGGCGAAGAGCCTAACCGCTGACGCCTAAGCAGGTTTTTTATATGTGTTGAAAATATAATGGCTTAAGCCCTGGGTAAACCTTACCTACTTAAAAAACAACGCCAAAAAAATCTAAAAATTACACTGTGCGTAGCGAATAATGATTCGATTGTAAGATCTAAACAATTACTCCAAAATCGGTCAAATTTGAGTAGCAAGTGAAGAGACAAAGAATTGTTTGGAGGAGTTTTCCCGAGCATCGAATGCTTCCGAAGACGGCTTAATCATGTGATCATATGTCTCACCCCCCAATGCCAATCCTTCCCCCCCCCTCGTGACGTCACGACGGCATTGAAATAAATTCACTTTTTGGCTCAGAGAGTATGCTGTTTCGTATGTTTTCCACCGTCTCCAACCTGTGAAACCATTCGAGGCGTCCCATGCGATACAATGTTAAATGTTGGCTACCCCATGTTTTTCCATATATATCTGGGCGTTTTAGGTCGTTACCGGGTATTTCTCTACGCAAGATTGAGGAGAGTTCCGCAAAAGCCCTAGTCGTGAGCTACGCCACTACGGTGGTTCCGGGAACGTTGCGTCGAGCAGGGGATGTGTCCTACCCCCCACCGGTCACTGATGACCAGGCCTGTAACCAGTTGGGGGTATGGACACCCCCAAAAAAATCCAAAAAAACTCTAAAAAGGCTCAAAAGGCACACAAAAAAGATTCTGTGAATGGAGCGACGTCAAAAAGTAGGGTTTTTATGCTATTTGTTAAAAGGTTAAATTTAAATAAGAAAAGGTCCACTTTTGCACATTTTCCCCCTTTTTGGGGAGGGGTGAATTTGGGGAAAGGGTCCCCTTTTGATAACAATCGCTCGTTCCCCCCCAAAAAAATCTGTGATGGGGGCTGGCTGGTGACTGATGAATCAGCAGTCTAAAAAAAAAGTGCACGTGATCCATAGAGAGTTTCATATGAAAAGTTCATGTACAAGTTCATGTACTGAAGACCTATTGACTATTAGTTGTCCCGCCAACAAAGTTGGAGGGGACTATAAACTGGGCTCCATCATATGTCCGTCGTCTGTCAAATGGATATATTGTCGGAGGGGAATCCCCCTACTAAACCATGTAATTCATTCCCCCAGGTCCTCTCTGGGTCTGTCGGGGTGGTTAGGGAAAAAAGGGACAAAAGGTCATACTAGGGGATCCATCAGGCCTAAAAGGCTCAAAATAAAGTTGAGCCCTACTCAAGATACACTAAAAGATCTGAGAGGTGTTTGAGGTCAATTCGAGGGTGCTGAGTTCAAAATCTGCTGAGCAAAAATTAAAAGTCGGGCGGAAAATGGTGAAATTCTTGTTTTAAAGGGACCTACCGGATTTTATGATAAACATAGGCTTTTGTAATAAGATACACAGTATTGACATCTTCAAGAAATTTCAATGTCAGGATATTAAATTTGTTGATTTTTTATTAAAATGTATGAAAAACCTCCTAAGGTAAATGGATTAAAGGGGTACTACCTGATTTTAGAGCTAGTGAAGTAAAGGAAAGCACCAATGTGGGCGAATATTATTTGCACCTTAAACCTTTTCACATGGATGGGTTACAAAATTTGTAAAACAATGACAGAATCAGTACGAATAATAGTAGCAATAATAATTCTTTTCAGAAACTTTAAAGTTCTTATTTGACAAGTAAAATAAGTACTTGACTCCAGTCTGTATTTCAAGTGAGGGCAGCACTTTAGTTACACGCTCTTTACCGTGAAAAACAACGAGTCTTGATTTGGCTATGAAAAGTTTCAAGGTCATAATCTTCAGTCTAAAAAGGTCAGGGGGCATTGCCTATCTGAAGGGACGGTTATGTGTCTCGGCAATCAGGGAAAAGTAGGGGCCTTTTCAAAGGGTTAAAACTATGTACCAAAAAATAAGGGGTCATCAGTTCACAGCCTGAATAAGAAGAATGGTGTCCTTAAGTATGATAACTTAAGAAGGGGGCATTGAGGTACAAACTGAAGGTCAACTAGAAGTGCGTCTCTTCGGAGTTCAAATTGCCATGAAATTATAAAAATGTTGCCATGAAGTTATAAAAATTGTTACAATGTGCGCGGAGCATGTGGCAAATTTTAATTTGGATATGTTAAAATTGTTTTTAACAAAGTGGATACTTTTTATGGAAATCTGTGAAAAAAAGTGGGTAGCAGTGAAAAGAATTGAAATTGGGTTATGAGTATTGAAGATTTTTAAAAGATTGGGTCATTGTGTATAAAAAGTGTTAGAAAAAAGAGAGGGTGATCTTGAGTGCCCCCCACCACCACCTGGAAAAGGTGGAAAAACTGTCAATGTCTTACTGGTATGGCCTTTATTTTGTACAGTGCCTCCGCTCCAGAGTCGGAGGCAGAAACTGTTTTAGCACAAACTACGACTTGTCCATGGTTATAATGAGGGAATGATAAAAAAGTAGATGAATTGTTTTAGCAACCAGGCTTTTCAATTTGACATCATTAGCAGGCAGTTGTGCTAAATACCAGTTTTTTTTCTGTCTTGTGTCAGGGTGGGGGGGGGGCAAAATATGCTTTACTTTCGAGCATTGGGATTGCCAATGCCCTAAAGGTACAGTCACACAGAAGACAGGCTCGCACCAACCTTCCTAACTACACAAGACCGCATTTTTAAAAAAATGGCTACAGTCTTGTTCAAAATTGAACAATTTAAATTTTTTATTCCGACCAGGGATGGTTAGTCTGCGAGTATCCCATTCGTTAACAAGCCAAGGGTGTTGGAATGCCTAGCAGTAGGCAAAAGCACAGGAAATCAACACAGACAATCATGTTTTAAATTGGCGAGGACCCAACTCTGTTCAGTCCCCGATCAGTCACAGACCTTGAAACGACGTCTACAAGGTGTGAGATGTCGCTGTTAAGACTGCTCGTCAATTGATCGCCGAGTTGTGACGCCAAGAGGTCGTCACGAGAAGACAACCTGTGACGCGACCCAACCTCTGCCCAACTACACAAGGACCACATTTGTTAAAAAATCGTTGCATTCTGTTCAAAAATTATCTACAAATAACTTACAGAAAGGCGATGCTCAAGCGCCGGCCGTAGGCGACGGCATCAGAAAATCAACCAAGATCCAAGCTTGGCACTTGTTTTAAGTTCCACTCCAGTCGCAGACCTTAACATGACAGCACAAGCTGTGACATGTTGCTGTCAAGACTGCATGTCGGCGACTTATCTTCTGTAGTCGCCGAGTTGAGTCGCCGATTTAACATGTCCAGTTGGCTTGCATTTTCTCTCCCGCTTGGAGCAGACTCATTGCCGACCACTTGCCAACTGCACAGAACCACTCATGATGCGCACCAACTTATCGGCTACCGCTTCCAAACCGCTCATGTGTTCAAGCCGACCTTTCCGATTCCAAAACCCGCCACAATTTTTTTTAAGCTGCAAGAAAAAAATGTGGCCGTTTTTTTTTTTCAAATTTGCCACATGCTTCCGAGCACACAACACTGCAGAAGACTGTACAGGACACTCCTAGACTGTACAGGACACTCCTAGACTTGGCCAAAACTACACCTGAAAAAGGAAAATTACTTACGATTTTCGAAAAAAATGGCCGATCGGCACCAGTTTTAAACCGTCTGGAAGCGGTTTTCTAGCAAATAATCGGTACGACTACAGAAGATTGTACAGGACAGTCCCAGACCTTGCCCAAACTACACATGAAAAAGAAAAACTGTTCACGATTTTCGAAAATTGGCCAATCTGCACCAGTCTTGCGCAGTCTGGAAGTGGTTTTCTAGCAAAATATCAGCTGTGTGACTCAGCCTTAAGGCTTATCCAGTGGTATAACCAGACATTTTCATTTGGGGAGGGAGCAGGCAGGCAGGGGCAAGAGCATTGGTGGGGGGGGGGGGCAAAACACACATTCCCCAATGAACCCGTACTTACCTTGCTTCATGGGGCAAGAAGGGGAAAATTGGGGTTGCCCCATCCCCCGCTGGTTACGTCACTGTTTGGATCATATCTTTGTATTGCTCTTTGTTCTTCGAAATGATAAATTACTCTAAATGCATTTATAATAGTTCTTAAACAAGATAATTATTATGATTGTAGGTGAATGTTCTCTAAAAAGGCGGGAAAAGAATAAGTTTGTTGAAATAATGTAACACCTTATTCCCCTGTCGTAAATAATTATGGTTTTAAAATTTACAAACGTAAACAGATAATGAGCTGGTGAAGTGAGTGTAGTTTTGTCCGAGGGGATACCATTTTCTTCAGAAATTGGGGTCCATGAAAAAGTTGAGATGCGTCCCTTTTTAATAGGGGTCACAACAAAATTTGAATATTTTTGTAAAAACCTGCCATTTTGATGGGTCTAAAAAGAAATTGTTTGATTGCTATTTATACCCAACCCACTTTAAAAAGCACCTAAATAAAAACTCTAGACACCAAAACAAGTTTTCTGCCAGTTTTCCTTATGAACTTTGGTAAACAAGTAATGATAATTACCTGAAGTATAATAAAAACACATTTTTCTCTGGAAACTGATGAAAACATACGATCCTTCTTTGGAAACTCCTATAATAATAATATTTATTTGAATTACTTGCAAAACATGGTGCGTTGCACATGCAAAATACAAAATACAAATATTATAAGCAAGTAATCCTGGAAAAATGAATTGGCTGAAAAATACCCAAGCACTTAAGTGCACACTTTTCCAATTAAGAACAACATTGATGGCAGGACATAATGCAAAAAATACATGAAAAATAGCAGTACCGGTATTTACAAAAAAAAATGCTAGAATTTAAATAAAATAGCAATACAATAATATAATTACTAGAGTTAATCACATACAAAAAATACTACATCTTGTGGTTGCAAGCAGAACCTCAATTTGTGAAGTCAAAATAAAATTCTTTATAACCAGTCCTGAAAGTTCCCACATTTTGAACATAAAGGACAATATTTGGAGCAGAAAAAGTAAACAAATACGAGGGTTGACAAACAGAAGGTCGTAACTCAGCATTGAGAGAAATATTAAAGAATTTCTTTAATTCTGCTGTAATACTGCTTTTGAGAAATGTGATGTTTAATATTTTCTACTAAGCTAATCTATTCATTACTCAAAATGTAAACATCTGATAAAGCTCATTTATGGTACCGTAAGCAAACATATAAACTTTAGTAAACAAAGAACAATTTTTAATTATGAACAGCAGAATTAAAGAAATTCTTTAATATTTCTTTCAGTGCTGAGTTAAGTCCTTCTGATTGTCAACCCTCGATTAATTCTTAACGCTATAACAACTCTAACTTAGTTAATATTTGATTTTTCAATCTAATTTATCAATGAGTGCCCTTTAATTTCTAATGACCCATTTTAGACAAACATTACATGAACATGATAATCAAGGCAGCCCATCCTCCAGAGTTCTTCTATGTGCTCTCAAATTATTTATTTCCCTTGATAATCCTTTTTTTTTCAAAAATACTAGGAACATTAAGTATTTCCCCTTTCAAATCCACTTTCCACCAATGTGGGGTGATTTTGTATGGTGTATATTCAAAATTAGCACCCTCAAATTCACCTAAAACACTTTCTAAACCTTTAAGTCATATTAGTGGATCTTGGGCATTGTTGGATAATGCTATTTAAAATACAAATAAGGACAATCGGGTAATTCCCTTTTCAATCCCCTTTGTCATTTGAAATCAACACCCTCATTGAAATAAAAACACTTCTAACTTTCAGTCAATAAGTGGATATTGCCGCATGTTTGATATGCTATATTTTAAAAAAATAAGGAATTTTTTTTTAATATTTCCCTTTAAAATCCACTTTCCAAAATGTTGGTAGATTTTTTGTAAGGTGTCTTTTTTGAGATCAGCACCGTCAAATTGACATAAAACACTTCTGAAACCCTTTAGTCAAATTAGGGGATCTGCACATGTGTTCATAAAGCTATATTTTAAAAAATAAGGAAAATTGGGTAATGGGCCCTTTAAACTCCCCTTTCCACCAACGTGACAATTTTGCATGGTGCATATATTGGGAATCAGCACCCTCGAATTGTCCAAAAACACTTCTCAAACCTTTTCGTGTATCTTGAGTAGGTTCCCTCAAATATGGCGCCATGGATCCCTACTATCAGGGAAAAATAATATGGACCAGAAAATGTCAACATTGGCCATATTGTGTACGATTTATCTGGAGTTTCCTAAGGGCAACCCTGATTTAGCTTGGTGGAAAGAAGGGGTTGATGAGTTTCGACATGATTAGATTGGGGGCTAAAATATGCTATTAAGGTATCTATTTGCCTAATTTAAGACAATTTTCCCACAAATGCTTGTATCCAAGTTAACCTGGAGTTTCTGTGAATAGGGCGTTAGAAAATATGTTAGCGCTTTTACCATCAAAACTGTAAGTTTGCTTAAAGGTCATGGACACGGCTGAGTAGACATTTCTTAATTTCTTACATTTTTGTACCTCAACAGTATCCTGATCATATCTCAACACAGATTTTTAAAAGCAAACATCAGAAAAGTGTTAAATTTCAAGAATAAATATACCCAAACGGACAGGCCCTTCTCCTGTTTTTGCGAACACATCGCAAAATGCTGGAGTTGGCTTTGACCCGGAAGTGACGTAAAAGTAGCCTTTTTAGTAAACAAAAAGACACACCCCCAAAATGCCCCGAGCACCAGCAAATCAAAACAAAAACAAAGCACTCGATCGATACAATGCCAGGCCAGGCCATGTGAAATTTAAATACACAAAGGTATTTATCTTGAAGTATTTCCACGAAGTTAAGTGTTCTCCTCTTTACAGTAAGGTCAACATGGAGAAGCATTTTACTGTTTTTCTTATCACGCGCCGGTGCAAAATTTTGCGAAATTGCAAATACATGTGAATTTACCAAAATTTTCATAAATGGTCTGTACCTATTGTTTCGAGCCAATATGTTGATGG
This sequence comes from Ophioderma brevispina, assembly GCA_023653785.1. Classification (NCBI taxonomy): domain Eukaryota; kingdom Metazoa; phylum Echinodermata; class Ophiuroidea; order Amphilepidida; family Ophiodermatidae; genus Ophioderma; species Ophioderma brevispina. The sequence continues at coordinate 993 of JAMKCH010036556.1, read as the reverse complement.
GTTTACTAATATCTAAAATGAAATTTGATTACTTTTTTAACCAAACTTTCAAGGTCCCGTGGCCCATCGCTAATAGCCTCTTCCCCAGAAGCCCCAGATTTTCGCAGCGTCACATTTTGGTATCAGAAGAAATCTGCTATTTTTCTCTAATTTACCCCTGTGAAATCTTAGGGCCAAGGATGTTTAATGGTTGGAAGTCAATGAGCGAAAATGACTTCGCCAATTTTGGTTCGACAATATAATTTTACACAGTACTCTTGGGGCTTACGAATCAAACGTTTTTCTGCGCTCACCAAGTGAAAACGGCATTGAAATATCGGTGTGAACCTTTACAGGTGGGGTTTTGGGTGAAGGCCAAATCTATCAAGATGAAAACTTCATATCCTTAATCTTGCTCCCCCTTTAAAAAATGAAATTACACATGCAATGATGAAAATTCATAACATGTATTTCAAAATATTCCAACGCTATTTTCTAAAAGTTATCTTACCTTTTCTTATTCAAATTTTGAAATATTACGACCATGGCAATTTAAAAAAAATAGACGTTGGCGCTTCTATCGTGCGATGTTCTTATGTTTAGCCATATTTCCTTGACATGAACACAAGGTTCAAAAGAGACAAGATTCACCATAATTTGACAGTATTCATGCGGCTTGATTACAATTTGAATTTACATGCACCATTGATATAACTTTGAAAATTTACATGCACAGTGTGAAAGTTGCATGCACAGGCTAATGTAAACATATGAATACTGATGCTATGCTAACATTCATATCACACTTGGGTATCGGCTCAAATTTTATTATAATTTAAACACCTAATTACATTTCATGAAATATTTTACGGAATCACAAAGTTTGAATTTTCATGAACATGCACATGTGCATGCAGGATACAAAAGTTACTTGCACAGAGAGAAACTTACATGCACCTGTGCAATTCGTGCCTGTATTCATGCTTTCCCCTAAGCACTCTGTATACGCCTAAA
>JAMKCH010036555.1:0-15239 GCA_023653785.1 Ophioderma brevispina | reverse complement strand
TAAATCCCGGGGGGGGATGGGGGGATATATCCCCCCCAATAATTTGATGAGGGGGGATGGTCAATACGATCATCCCCCCCAATGTTGATGCCCGTTCATGTGGTTTTGACCAAAAATAACCTCATATTTTACCATAATAGTTTTAAAATGGTAAATTTCCGCGCGCTTCGCGCGCATTTGGAGCTATTTTGTTCTAATTACAATTACATTTAACGATTGTAGTTTCTAAATGGCCAAATTTTCAGCGCGCTTCGCGCGCACATTTGCCAGTAATGAATCTTTTCAGCAAACCTCGTATCATTCATAAATTTTTATCCCCCCCCCATCCCCGCCCCAATGTCAACAAGAAATTTACGCCACTGCTTAAGGGGAGAGCTGTAGGGGAGCTATCGCTCTCATCCTTAAAAGTCAGTCCCTGTTTTTCATTTTGATGCAGTAAACATTTATGTATAGTATTACATGCCATGCCATAGGATACTGTGTATAACAAAAATTCCGGATTTTTATAGCAAAGTTGTGTTTTTCTATATGAAGGCCTTCGATTTGAGCTTATAGCTATTTCACACAGTGATTAGTATATGGACGAGCTTTATTTTTATGCAAAAACACGATTTGTTTGAAAATTGAGGGCACCCTCATCGAGAAATCTCTGAGTCAGCCTTTAAAGAGACACTGGCACATTTGAAAGCTTCCTTATGGGTAAGCAGAACAATTTTATAATTTAACGTCGCCGACGACGTTAAATTCAGCAGAAGACGAAAATGGTGTTTAACACAAGAACACACACGCCGTATGTATGTTTCCCACGCTATCGGTCTATAACCTTTGTGCTTTTATTATCAGTAAGTATATGAGTCAACAATATTAATGTAATATACACATTTGTTGATTAAAGTTTTGGAAAACTTAAATGTTGGCCTACAAATTACCTGAATGTCTTGATCCTCATATCAATGTCCCTATCTGTTTTGGGGTATATGTTATTTTTATGTGTAAAATATATCTCTGTTCTTGCAATGGCCTAGACTATCATTTGAGAGCAAATTGAAGAAATTTCATATTTTGTGAAAATGTGCCAGTGCCGCTTTAAGTAGTAATGACATATGTGCCAGTGCTCCTTTAATTAAACTATTCATGCATGACATGACTGGGCAATTGTATAAATGTCAATGCTAACCTTTGGGAAGCATATGACCTCAACAGAAGAGTACAACCAGTTACTGCGAATTAGAAGCTGCACACTGATCTCAAAAGTGTAGTTTAATATACTTCCTGGTTGTCAGTGAAATGGTTATTTTGATCTACATTTCTCGTAAGTAAAATGTTTTCATAATATTGTTAAGTTTTAGTTTTGCATTACTATTTGTATTGTTATAGTGTATAACCATTTAAGTTTTAGTTTTGCATTACTATTGTATTGTTATAGTGTATAACCATTTTTAGAGTCATACAACTGAAAAGGGAGAGGTATAAGCAAAAAGTTCACTTTCAATACTGGTTCAATCAGTAATTGCATTTTTTTGCATGAGGTAAATAGTCATGGCACTAGTTCACTGGGGGGGGGGGGGATGTCTCAAGTTTGGTGGTTTGGGTAGGAACATGACTCCCAGGGGCGGATCCAGGAATTCTCAATGCATATGGAGCATCCGTCACTATAATTCATTTGCCGACACAATTGTAACAAATTTTTTGAGTTGGTTCGAAATTCGGAAGGGGGAATTCAATATTTTCTTCAAGCACTTAAAGGTGGTTGTTCCGATTTATGTGTATTGTGTTCTCTACTTGATATGAGAGCCTGGCACTTACACATACACCCCATCAAGTACCGTGGGAAACAAACTTGCGGTTTTGATGGTAGACGCAATAATGTATGTTGCAAAGCCCTATTCAATACTGTGCTAATAAAGTGGTTATAACCACTAAAACGGCGGTTATTTGTTTATATCTTGGGAATGAAATGGATTCGAGGGCTCAAATTTCAGGACGACAATGAGAAAAATACGGCCTTTCATCTGATATCAAAATCGATACTACTTCCGGGTAAATCAGGGGGGTCCCAAAGACGATCGGAACACGCCCCTTTAAAACAACACAAAGTAACATACAGGAAACATGTTGTGCTTAGTGGCATAACAGGCAGGGGGGGCCAGGTTGCCCTCTAGAGAGATTTGACCGTGAAAAAGGGCTGGAAACTTTTACTCAACACTTGGTCAAGCCTGCTTCACTAGTTTGGGTTCAAGTCAGATCAGTCTGAAAATAAAATAATGATAATATTGGATGATTTTTATCGCAGGATACAAGAATTTATCGGTCTCGCTATGAGTTTTGAAAATATTGCGCTCGTCGCTCTGTGACTCTCACAATATTTTCAAAACTCATAGCTTGACCAATAACTTCTTGTATCCTACTCAAATCATCCAAATAATATATCAGACTAGGGGTTAAGGTGCGATAGAGGTTCCTTCATATGTGGAGGATGTCAAAGGTCTTGATTTCAATATAAAACATACAGGCTGTATTTCGAATACCAGTTCGCACATGACGTGCTGCTTGAGAGATTTTAGAAATTTGATGCAATTTCAAAATCGAAATTCTTCATTGCATTTGCCTGCCTATAGCTAGCTATCACACATATAAAACATTTAATTTTAAAGCATTTAAAATTCTCTCTCTCTCTCTCTCTCTCTCTCTCTCTCTGCATACAGTTAAAGTTTGAAGGTCACAATGGCAGTTTGGTTAGGATTCTTCCTGGTTGTCATAGCAACACCAGTGATAAATGCACAGGATGTGGTATGTTTCTTTTCAATAGAAATTTAGCCTGTTACATCAAAATTGGGGGAAAACAGACCCAGCCAGTTGCCCAGAATTATCAAATGTAAGTTGAATCCTTCAACAGTACATTTCAAGATTGAGCCAACTGACCAAAAGAAATTGGCATATTCTAGTATGTTTGATGGGACTTTCTGACAAATGGCAGCTATTGCACTTAAAGAGACATGAGGAGATTTCCAGAAAGAAGCGTCCCCAATTTTTGTCGAACCCCAGTTTTTTGCACATTTAGAATGCTTACCATTGTATTAGATCACACCTGAAATGAATAAGCCGAATACGCCATCTTTATGTAATAAGATGATGATTTAGTACTTTCTGTCGTGCACGACAGAAAGTCAAAGCATGGTGTTCTATGGGGACGATTACTGATAGCAGGCAAGTTCAAAACAAGGTTTGCGGTTTCTTTTGTACTTGTTTGTTCAATAAGCCTTCGAAACGTTCTCGGCAGGTGGTCTACAACCGATTCCGTGAAAATTGAGAGAAATATGTATCCTCAAAAAAATCTCCTCCTGTCACTTTTATGAATAGGCCTACATTGTTTGAGATAACATTGATTTGATTAGCATGAAGCAGGTAGGTATGCAGAAAATCATCACTGATGGGTAGTCGTACTGAGCATGACTCCTCCATGTACATAATCATTAAAGGTGCAACAAGAGATTTCATATCAGGTGTCCCTAAAAAAATCAAAGTTACTGATTTTTGCCCTGAGCTTTCTATCAAAAATAACCCCATCAGAATGGATTAAGCTGAGAAATGTTTATTTGGTACAGAAAATTTGAAATTTCTATTTTCGTATAGGAGCAAATACGAAATTCAGCCTATGTTTTACATAGAAATATAAGCAAATGAAATTCACCCTTCTTTCTTTCAGGACATTTCTATAGCCAAATACAAGGTAAGAAGTCTATTGAGTGTCTATATGAAATTACTATTATGACACATGCAATATTTGGGTGCCTCAAAATCTCTCGTTGCACCTTTAATCAAAGACTGTTAAAGGCATACTGTTAAAGAAACATCATGTCAAGTCACAAGAATTATTCCCCTGAGCACTACCATCAATGATACAATCTGTCTGATTGGCTCACATACATGAGATAGGCCTCTGAGTAACCAATCAAAATAGTGCTTCTATATCTCTGTGTAAACCATACAACAATCTTACAGTATCTCTGATTTGCTTATTACATGATACTACCTGCCGAGTAACCATGCAATCAAAATAGTAATTAGATGCCGATAGATTGACGATTAATTACTCAAATCAGTAGGCATTCAAGCTAAAAAGGAGATCAAAATTTCTATGTCATTCGAGTGACATGCAACCAAATGCATGCAAAGCACAGGAAAATTGGCCCAATTTACATTGATTTGGCCAAAATTTCGCTAAATTTGGTTTCCCAATATTTGAGTGGGAGTGCATGCATGGCATTACCACCCCTTTCCCTGTCAGTATGCCACTGGTTCTAATCCACTAGTCTACTGATTGGGAGAATCTCACCACCCCCATCTCCCAGTCAGTACAACACTGTGTGGTTCTAATATCCACTAGCGTACCGACTGGAGGGGAGTTCCGTAACCTGACCCATCTGACACACTTTTTTTCTGACACACATGAATTTGGAAACCCTTCACAGAATAAAGCACAGGTTGATTTCATAAGTGTGTCAGAAAAAAAAGTGTGTCAGGTGGGTCAGGTTACAGAAACTCCCCGACTGGAGGACTCGCCACCCTTTCCCCCAGTCAGTACCACACTGGTTCTAATTCACTTTTTCTTTTAATAGAGCATAATAACAGCAGACGGGTGTGGTACAACCAAGGGATGTTTCCGATCACCCAATGACTGCAAAGAACCAAACACTTGCGAGTTCTTTCTTGCCTGGAGAGCAACTGAAGATGGCAATATTATATTTGAAATGTCGGGCAAGGCAGGGTCATACGTAGCTGTGGGATTCTCCAAATCGGGATTTATGGTAAGTGGTATATTGTCAGCTCCTGCATCCACTCTATTGTTATTAAAGAGACATGAGATTTCCAGAAAGAAGCACCCCCAATTTTTCTTGAACCCCAGTTTTTTACATATTTGGAATGCTTACCAATGTATTAGATCACACCTGAAGTGAATAAGCTGAATACGCCGTCTTTATGTAATAAGATGATGATTAGTACTTTCTGTCATGCACGACAGAAAGTCAAAGCATGGTTTTCAATGGGGAACGATTACGATAGCATGCAAGTTCAAAACAAGGTTTGCGGTCTTCTTTTGCACCCGTTTGTCCAATAAACCTTTGAAACATTCTTGGTAGGTGATTTACAACCGATCCAGTGAAATTTGAGAGAAATTTGTATCCTAAAAAAATCTCCTCCTGTCACTTTAATAAATGCCCTGGAGTACCAACATCTCCTAAAAAGAGTGTTTATTTGGGGTCAGTAAATTTTAAGTACGAATTTATATGAACATATTCTAGTCCTATTTAAAAAGGACCTTTTTTCTTTCCCATTAAAAGTACTGCAGGGCACCATCACGTGTGAGGGTACCATAAACATGAAGGAAAAAGGGGAAATATGTACATGATGTGTGCTCGAAAATCACTTTCTTTCTTATGCCCCTGGCTTGCAATAGCAGAAGGGGGATTTTGCGAGTGTGCGCAAGTCTGAGCTAGTCTGTGTGTATGGTATGTTAATGTAATATGTGTGTGTGTTTCCAGTTTGGTGCGGTTTTCGTTTTGTGGTCTACTACTTGAAGTCCAATTCAAACCAGACTTGGGGTTCAGGTGCAATAGTGTCCTTAAATATTTGGTGATGTCAAGGGTAATGACCCAAGGTCAAATGACTTCTGAGATCAGATTCCAGACTAACATCTTGCCAGGGGGATGCAAGGCGTTATTCTGATTTTTTTCCATTCCATACAGAATTAATTCAAGTGAGAAAGAGAAAAACAATCGTCCGATCTTGCAGGACTAGTAACCACATCATTAGTCCACTTGGTGAATACATGTTGGTGATTGGCTATGCCAAGGCCAACTTTCCCAGAGGTGTCTTTGTCCCCGTCTTTGTGTTGTTCCGTGCTCCAAGTGCCAATGCGGGACCAAATGCAGGGCCGTACACAGGATTTATTTTGGGAGGGTTGCGGGGACTGCGAAAAAAAGTGACCTTTAAAAAAAAAAAAAAATGGACAACGTTTGTTTGGTATAAAAGTGGAAACCTAACCTCCCCTAACATGGTCCTTTGGACTTTTTGGTCTTTATTCACAAAAAAATGTGTACAGGCCTGCAAATATGTGAGATTGTGGGTTGTAGCTAGAATTTTGACATGGCATATTTTTGATTTTTTTTCTCTTAAAGACACTATCAGTGATTTATCCGAAAGAGTCAAAATATTTGAAATTTGCAGGAATAGCTTAAAAGTGAAGAATAAGCCTGTCGAATTCTCATATGTTACCTTTTCCAACTGAAGAATTAACCGAAAACGAAGAAAACAGCAGTTTTCAAAGATACGAATCTCCATTCAATTACGTGTAGTAGTAAGTGTCCGAACGGACACTAATGACTAAAACATCCGATTTTGTCCTTGTTAGGTTGCTTTTGGCCGTATCATTTGCAGGGTATGTTAGAATACATATACTTGTTACAGACATGCAAAAATCTGATTTTTGATGATTTTTTTGATTTCCTGATTTAGCAAATCACTGATAGTGCCTTTAATTTTTAACTTTTTGTTTGTTTTTTCTCACCATAACATTCCAGAGAAACAGCGACGTATATGCTTGCACTGAAAATACAGCTGTTGTAAGGTCTCGTAACACTGTCGGAAACACAAATGTGCCTAACAATTATTTGGTAAGAATAAAAAAAAAAAGTTTTAGAAATGTTAGGTAGGCCTATGCATGCATAGTCTTGTTCAAGATGCTCTTAATTTCCTTTATACACTGAAAATTTGCAACATATTGCATAACTCAAAAGTGCACTGTCACCAGGTAGGCAGGGTTGGTACATTTTGTGACCCCACTTTGTCTGCACCCAGCTGAATTCAGCCTTTACGGAATAAAGTACAGTATCATACATGCACTTCATTCCGTAAAGGCTGCTGAATTTGACTGGGAGCAGGCAAAGTGGGGTCAGTAAATGTACCAACCCAGGTAGCCAAGGGTTTTAGGTGAATTGCCACTGATGAGACCGGCAGAGCCATGCGGGGTAAATTATGGTCCCAGTCCAAGCTATCCCGATGTCGCCGAGACATGCCAGCTAGACTAGATACACTATAATAGTACTGTAAAAATGTTGCCATGTACAATTTCTGTAGATGATAACACTATAATACAATTTCCAGTACAATTTCTGTTTGAACAAGAGTATCATGGCCCCGGGATCAAGGCCATGCAGGGCTAGCTATCATCGGCTCTGATGTTTGGAGGCAAATAGAAGCCTACTTTTTACTCAGTCGCACATAATACGAATCGCTCACCAACGAGGCGGAGCTCGCGTCTTGTTCATTCTGTATTTAATATGATCTGCAGGTCCTACCCACTTACGCAACTGCCCAGTATAAATGATACACAAAGCTTAATGTGCTCATTGGACAACAACGTCGCTGGGACATGTCAGTAAGGAATGGAGCATCATTGATTGGCCACATATATTCAAATAACTGTATATTTTTCAAAATTGATATTTTTGCATGGTTGTAAAGCTTTATACATTAGCCCTCACCTGAAATGATTAAGACCGAATCAGTGTCCTTATGGGTAAACAGAACGATTTATAATTAATGTCGCCGGTGACATTTATTCAGCAGATGACGGAAATGGCATTTAACACAAGAAAACGCACACCGTATGCATGATTCCCATGACATGTAGGCCTACCCTGTTTGATCGGTCTGTGACCTTTGTGGTTTTAATAGCAATTAGTGCGAGAACTATGATATTCATGTAATATACATATTTGTTGATCTTCTTCTTAGCATGTCTACAAATCATTGTTAATGGCTTGTGGTGGTGTCAGGATTTATTCAGCTGAGTAAGCTGATCCGGGGCCGCGTGTATCCATGATACGGATGCTCCTAACATGGCCCACTTTTTGAGACTGGGGCGGATTGGGAACAGTCGGGGGTTTACACATTTGTTGATTAAAGTTATTATCTGCATGTCTTTAACCTCTTATTAAGCTTTATTATAACGTCCCTATCTGTTTTTTGAGTGTGTTATTTTATATGTAAAATGTATCTCTATTCTTCCAATGGCCTAGACTATCATTTGAGAGCAAATTTAATTGAAGAAATTTCATATTTTGTGAAAATGTGCCAGTGCCGCTTTAAAAGCAATACAAACAACAAAACAGGTTTATCACTCTCTGAGCCTGGTTTATGAAGTAGTATGTTAATAAATGCATTTTTAAGTAATAAACCTGATTTTTGATTTACCAGCTATCATTTTTCACTCTAAAAACAGATGGCCAGCTGAGCTCACCAAAAAAATTGTTGAATTTTTTACGTGATTTGGATCAAATTGAATTAAATTTGATCATTTTAAAGGGGCATTTCGTGTTCCACAGCCTCGTCCCCCCCCAACTTACCTAAAAAAAGTTGAGATTTTCAAATCATCTGAACCATTAAAGGGATAAGTAGTGATTTGCTAATCTGAAACATCGAAAAAATCATCAAAATTCATATTTTTGTATTTTTGGTATTGGCATGGATATGCGAACATAACCTGCAAGTGGTTGGCTTGAAATCCGTGTATTAAAGATGAGGCAGTATTTTTTTTAACTGATTCTGTAATTTCTATATGTGCGTATCAAAATTCCGACTTAAGATCAAAAAAGGCCTTTCCCAATGAATATCCCAGTTTTTAAGCGTGATATTGTCGACCATGATCAATACAGTTTGACCTCAAAAACCAACATTATTGATCTTTGTTTATTCTGTACTGGTGTAAAACCACAATCGGCTGTTTAGTGTAGATTTTGAGATGCCATCGCTGTAATGTCTATGTACGGGAGATGATATGACAAATTTCCTCAAATACTTCATTTTTTCATTATTTGGTGATTTGTGTCTACATTAAAACCGTTATATGGAATTGTACACACTTATCCCTGATTTATAAGTTAAAAACAATGTATTTCCACATTTTCCGATTCGCATTATCGCTGCTAATCCCTTTAAAGGTCCATGGCCCGATCGCTAATAGCCTCGACCCCAGAAGCCCCAGATTTACCGGAAGTGGTCAATATTTTGGTATCAGAAGAAACCTACTATTTTTCTCATTTACCCTGTGAAATCTTAGAGCCAAAGGATGTTTGGTTTGGAAGTTATGGGCGAAAATGTGCCCCATTTTGGTCGACCAATATTAATTTTACACAGTACTCTATGGGGCTTACAAAATCACGTTTTTAGTTCTCGCAACAAAACAGATTGAAATATCGGCGCGAAACTTTACAGATGGGGTTTTGCAGTGAAGGCCAATCTATCAAGATGAAAACTTCATATCCTTAAATCAGGCCATCCCCCTTTAACATTAGTAATCCATGTGTGCCAAATCTTATGTGCAAATTTGGTTGTGTCTGTAAATCTTGGTAGGCTCTCTGATTTGTATCCCATATCAAAATGACTAAAGTGTGTGTATCGACTGATAAATCTGCCCTGTCAGTTTGATAAATCTGTTGTATCGACACAACTGCTTTATCAGCTATGACAGCAACAAAATTAGTACCTATTTTGTGTCGTCTCCAAAAGGGATTGCTTTGGTAGTGTGTCTGTGTATCTGTGTGTGTGTGTTAAAAATTTAACCCTAAACATAATTGCGTACTGTTTCCACATACATTCACACATTTTCATGGCACTTGCATGTAATGTTCCTTAGGTAGTGCCCCACAGTTACTCCTCTCACAAATGGGGTCAAAGGTCATCCAGAGGTCATGGCCCCAAATGGTCAGATTTCTCAAATTGCTTGGTGTATCCACATATGTTGATCGATTTTCATGACACTTTGATACAATGGTCCTAGGGTAATGTCCCACATGTTGGTGACCCCATGTGACCTTGATGACCTCGTGCGACCTTGATGACCTCATATGTGACCTCTGTGCCCCATTCACAAACCATGATTGCAGTATTTTTTTTTAATTTATATTTTCAGGAAGGTGTAACTGTTGATACAGTCCGCTATTATCTAGGACCTGGAGGTGAAGAGCGCATTGAATGTAATTTCAAAAGGCAAGCTGCACTGAATGATTCTGATGACACATACTTTGACCTGAGTGGGAACAATTCTTATTACATCATCATGGCAAAATCAAACCGTCCTTTAGTTAATGGTGAGTATACTTTTCCATGGACCCCTTAAGAACACCGCTTTCTCAAGAGAATTTTCAACTGAAACTCATACCACCTTTGAAGGATTATAAAACAAGGCCAAGTGTACAGTATACAAAGTGTCCAAAAAAATGGTGCAAGGCAATAGTGCCCTCCTTGGAGGTTACAAAAACAAAATAATGACATAATATTTACGTCATATCACAAATGAAGTCTTGGCTTTTGAATACCATTTACAGCATCCGATTTGGTTGTTGCAATTCAGAGATATAGCCAATATTGTAAGAGAGGATGTGGTACCAATTGTGCCACTTCACAGAATGGGATTAACGTAAGAGCATCATGCTGAGAGGATGATAGGGCTTATTGATTTAAGGGTAGCCCTACCGAAGTCCGAATTTACGTAAGTCCGAAAAGATTATCCCATTGATTATCACTTACCGATTTGTACGTGCAAATTAATCAGTGATTTTAATATTTAGACAAATAGATGACGCTTTTTAATACACTAAATACACTTTATAAGTATATATTTTTATCCTTTGTATGTTTGTATGAATAAAGTGATAATGAATAAAATTGACAAATTCAATAAAAGTTTGGAAATTTATTGTTCAGTAAAGAGGAAAACAAACAGACAAAAAAAAATTGGAAAGTTTAGAATTTTAAAAGGCCATGAGAAAGTTCAAATATTACTTTAGTAAGTGGGCAATTCCACGGTGATGTCCCCTTTGTAACGTCCATGACGCATTTTCTAGAGATTATATCTCTATAATTAACTGCAGTTTTCTAGAATTATTATGCTATAATTAATCAATATGAGCTGCACTAAGCACCTAACTCTAAATTATCAATTAGGAATGAGTAAGTGTTGGAATTTCAACATGTGTAACATCCATGACATTCAAAAAATGTAACGTCCATGACACTCATTTTGATGTGTTTCTATACTATGGTAAGATGTTGTCCCATACTTGTATTCAAAGTTAGATACTGTGTTGCTGTGGTTACATTATTAAACAGGAACCATGGAGTTTGAGGTTGCAACTTCAAAGAGCTTTTGCAATGAATGTTGTCCAAAAAAATGCTTGTCCATTCTCGTAATGTCCATGACATTCACTTCAAAATGGTACCAAAAAACGTTTGTCCGCAGGGGGGTGCAACGAAACGGTCTGAAACTGGGTTCAGCTGATAGCCTATAAAGCTCATATCTTTTTAATCAATTGGAGTTCCCTAGAAATTTCATGCTCATGTTAAACATTAGACTGTCCACTAACATTACCACAAGTAAAATTAACATCCAAAGCACTCTGGTTTATTGGAATACCTTTTGAATACAGGAAGTGTGATCAAAATGTAACGTCCATGACGGTGGAATTGCCCAAAAGCCAAACAAAACAGCAGTGGTTTTGGGGGAAAGTTTGGATGTTGACATTTTTTAACAATCTCGTGATTGTTTTAAAATTTAAAAAGGCCTGTCAAAAAATATAACATTTACAATACTTATCACTCAGCAATTGCGTGTTCAAAATCGATAGTATATCCTTCCATCTTTGTTGTCAACAATAGGTTAAGTATCAGAGTACGCCTTCATACTTAAAAAAATTCGGACTTCGGTAGGAATGCCGATTTAAGATTTTAATTCAGAACCTGCAACTGCACATTGAAAGAGTTCCATTATCATTTAAATAGTCATGTGCAATTTCAATTTGATTACACAACTATGGTTATTTGTATTTCAATTTGCTTCCAGAACAGAAGTTCCTTTTCCAGAACTTTTAAAAATGTGTATTATTAATGCAAGAAGATAATTATTGTTTGATAATAATGGCTATATGTTTCCAGCTGAATGTGCTCTATTTTTATGTTCTTTACTTACTTATGAAGTTATTTTAGAATATTTACTGAGAAAAAAGAAAAGACTGATATGAAGTAACAAGAAAAAGATAAAGCATTACAATCGTGTGATGGATGAATTCTTTCGAATCAATAACGTAAATCAAGTTCATGCATGATTCGATTGTGTAAAGCTATCTCATTCTGTGAAAATTGGCACAATTGGTATTTCACCCTCTCTTAGAATATTAGCCATATCTCTAGATTGCAACAACCAAATTTGATGCTGTAAATGATATTCAAAAGCCAAGACTTCATTGATGAAATGATGTAAACATCATGTCAATATTTTATTTTCTTCACCTCCAACGAGTGTGCTTTTGCCTTGCACCATTTTTTTTGTGGACACCCTGTAAATGAGTTCTGGGTTATTATCTGGAAATTGGGGGAAAATCATTGTTTTTGAAACATGCCAAAGTGAAACAAAATGTTTCACAACCCTGCTTCCACAGCATGCACTGTGAAAAAGTGGCAAAATTCCTTGGGATAACCCTTAAAAGGGTTATCCCAAGGAATTTTGACTCAATTTTAAAAGCTCTTTTCATTTTGCTGCCATTGTCATTTTGAATTCACTTCCAAACAGCTTTTGCAACTTCACCACACTCTCTGAATTCAAAAACAATGAAAACTCATCTCTTTCATCAAGCTTAATTTCCCTGATTCACAGATTTAAAGGTGCAACGAGAGATTTCAAATATCAGGTGTCCCTAAAAAATCGAAAGTACTGATTTTTTGCCCTGATGTAAAGCTTTCCATCAAAAATATCCCCATCTGAAAGGATTAAGCCAAGAAATGTTTCTTTCGTAGAAAAATTGTGAAATTTCTAATTTCGTATAGGAGCAAATACGAAATTCAGCCTATGTTTTACATTGAAATATAGGCAAATCAAAATCGCCTTTTTTCTCTCTTTTAGGACATTTCTGTAGCGAAATACAAGGCAAGAAATCTATTGAGTGTCTAATCTATAAGAAATTACTATTATGACACAATAATTTGGGTGCCTCAAAATCTCTCGTTGCACCTTTAATGCCCTTTGTGTGTTTTCTCATGTTCTGTGTGCTCTGAGTTCTTCAGAAGATTGTGAGCCTTATAAGAACAATTTATTATTATTATTAAATCATTTTGATGTTTATATGTGCTCGTAAAGGACCAAATTACATATTAGCAACATTTTTACCATTTTGTGCAGTCTTGTATTTTTTGTGAGGCAGTTACTACATGGACGACATGTACTTGCCATAGGTTTGTAGAGTAAATATGGTAAAGGTGTGCAGTATCTTGAGGATGAAATTGCGTTTTCAGCTCATAAAGGGCTAACTATTTTTTCCTGATTATATAACTAATTTTGTTCATGCATATGACCATACATAAAAGAAAATTTCTGGCAACATGGTTTGTAATTTAAACTTTTAATTATCTCATTAATGGGCAGGAATGTTTTTTTTAAAGACACAATCAGTGATTCATCCGAAAGAGTCAAAATATTTAAAATTTGCAGGAATAGCTTAAAAGTGAAGAATAAGTCTGTAGAATTCCCATAAGTTACTTTTTCCAACTGAAGAATTTGCAGAAAAGGAAGAAAACAGCAGTGTTCAACGATATGACTCTCCATTCAGTTACGTGTTGTAGTAAGTGTCCGTACAGACAGTAATGACTTGTATATCCGATTTTGTCCTTATTAGGTTGCTTCTGGCCTTATCATTTGCAGGATATGTTAGGATACCTGTACTTGTTACTTGTTACAGACATGCAAAAATCTTATTTTTGATAATATTTTCAATTTTCTGATTTAGCAAATCACTGATAGTGCCTTTAATTGAAAGAAGTGCATCAAGAAGTTAGACAATTACAACAAATTAGAGTTTCAAAATCTGTTTCACAAGTGAGAAAATTGCCCCAAAACAAATCTTGGGTACCATGGAATGGCCCCGGAACTTAAAGCCACTATCAGTGACCACCCGAAAGAGTCAAAATATTCAAAATTTGCAGTAGTCGTGTGAAAGTGAAGGATAAGGCTGTAGAATTCGCATAGGTTATTTTTTTCCAAATGCAAAATGACAAAAAAGGAACAAAACAACATTCTAAGATATGAATCTCCATTCAATTACGTGTTGTAGAAGTGTTTATCCCTTCTTACCCTCCTACCTTCCCTCCCTCTTTTCCATCCACTGGTCCACCCACTCATCAATACATACATCCCACCTATCCTATCCCAGTATCTGGCCACCCACCCTTTTTTTTTTTTTTTTTTTTTTTTTTTTTTTTTTTTTTTTTTTTTTTTTTTTTTTTTTTTTTTTTTTTTTTTTTTTTTTTTTTTTTTTTTTTTTTTTTTTTTTTTTTTTTTTTTTTTTTTTTTTGAGTAACGGTAGTTGGAAATCCCCTTGGTTATAAGCTAATATTGCAATTTCCTGTACTTTATTGAGATTTTGTGCTGGTCGGTAGAGCAAATTTCTTACTGCTGGGCAAATTGAGTCTGTGCTGGCAACCACGACCAGCGCTGACCGGCGTTGCTATAATACTGATCATTATCAATCCATTCACCATCCATTCAACCCGGGTTATCACCCACCATTGTATTCACCCAACCACCTTCCCTTCATTTATCTAATTATCTTCCATTATTCCTATTTTCCCATTCACTTTGTAGTGCTCCTTGTATCCACCCCATCCATTCCATCCAAAATCCATCCATCCATCCACCCACCCATCCACCCATCCACCCCATCCATCCATCCATCCATCTACTGAGAAAGCTCCCTTTTGTTGTAATATTTTAAATAGTATGTTTAAAAAAACCGTTTTTTTTTTCCTTATCATTGTTGAAACAGGGAATATAGTCCAACACAATGAAAGAGTAATAGGTGAGCTGACTCGATTCTCTGATATCATGGAAACTACAGTAGCAGTTGATTCTAAAAAGAGGCTGCAGAAAACACATGGTAATTATCATATTTTACTCACAAATATCAGTCACTAAAGAGGTATAACAAAAGCATATGCAAGCAGGTACGAAACAAGGTGCACGCTGGAGATTTGACCACCATGATCCAGGAGCATGCCTTTCTTACTAACCTGAATTTTTCCCTCTAATCTGAAAAAAAATAATGAAAAACTTTGTAATTTAAAAGCAGGAATGAGATTCAAACTCGACAGACCACTGTATCATGATGCTAGCTACGCTGTTATAAATGTTC
>JAMKCH010036554.1:0-14854 GCA_023653785.1 Ophioderma brevispina | reverse complement strand
CTTAATTGTTCATATGGGGATATTCTTTTTTTTTTTTTTTGATAGAGAGCTTTACACCCAGGCAAAAATCAGAATTTTCACTTTTTAGGGGACCACCAGTGTTCTGAAAAATAACAATATTTCCTTGATGGGATGGCCGGTAGAAGCACACTTGTGAACATTGCTTCAAGTGGAGTACGGATTAGTGTCTTTGAGTAATAATTTCTTGGCACGTAGAGGGGGAAAAGATAAAGAATTCAAACACACGTGCCACGCCGGATTATGTTGGAGGAAAACTCCGGTCATATAACTCACTCAGTACTCACCTGCCACTAAATACAATTTCATTCATGTATGGAAACGCACAATAGTGTTATTTCAGGCCTTAGCCCGATCTTCACAATAACATGATTAACAGATAGTCCCGAGCCTCAATGAAATTTTTTCACCTCGCAAGAATGGTAGGGGTCAATATCAAGACCTAGATGATGAATCAGGTATAGTACTTGGCCAAGAAATAATGGTGACGTCGAAATTTGGGATCTCTTGGCCGCATGCCTGGTTTAAAAAAACTATTTTGACATCACCCCCTCTTGCGTCGAAAATTGTCAAGTCAAGTTGATTGATCATCGATTTCAGGGCCCTATGCGTTGTCTGATTGTGTGAAAAATTCACTATTTTCATCCGGTAAGGATATTTTCTTGACCTCTAGGACAAGTTTGTAAATTCCTGGATATTTTATAGGGCAATACAAGTCTTAATCTCCTTGCGAGTGACAGCGTTGGTTTAGCCTTTTGCATCTGTTGTTTTGGTAAGTATGAAATACTGGTCTTCATCATTCAATGAAACATTTGGTTGCAAGGGACGCTTTAAATTGCAGCGACGGATGCATGCACTGGGGCTTCGGCATGATGAGTTGAGTGGATTTAGAGAAATCTCAACTTTTGGCCTTCCTCGCAAATTTTCTTTCCAGTAGCTTGCCCGATCGTTTAACCCCAGGTTAAATAGCACTTTCCTGAACCTGCCTGCCACTGAAAAAAAAAACACACCACCACCAACAACAATGACAAAATCTACATCACGATAAGTTAGTCCCAGGTTGGATTGAGTCCGGACTCATGAGTCCGAAGCTGAGTCCGAGTCCATCAGCTCCGAGTCCGAGTCCATCGGGCCTGAGTACGAGTCCGGCAGTCTGAGTCCTGAGTCATTGGGACCTGAGTCCGAGTCTGAGTCCGAGTCCGGCAGGTCTGAGTCCGAGTCCATTGAGTCCGAGTCCGAGTCCAAGTCCAGAGACTGTGGGCTGAACTAAATTCAGACACCTAATAGTTTGCTTATTTGTAAACTTTATTAGTGGGGGATTTTAAATTACTTGGACAGGAGTTATGCACAACGCGTGTAAGCGCAAAAAAGCAACAAGATGATTACCTTTGGCCAATTACCAGATTGAAACGAGGTGCAACATTCCTCTTGGCTCACGCCAGACCATGCGGCTTGTTCGTGACTGTCAACAAAAATAATAAGACTTATTCCTTATGAAGATTTGTAAATAGCCCAAAATGTCTTTAAATTTAACCCTTAATCAGCTGTAGAAATATTAAATAAATCACAACAGATAATCTGAAGACTGAAGAAAGAGATAGAAGTGAAGAAAATACCTGGAATGATGAGAAACAAAAAAATACATTTTGAAATAACTGTAAATTGATTATAAAAAACAATGTTTGTGACATAATAAAAAATAGAAGCATGTTTGTGCTGTAGAGAGGTTTGTGAAAGTAACATTAGCAGGCTAGTCACACACTTTTCATTTTTTTTTAAATTTAAGTTGAATTTTTTATCGGATTAGGCCGGTCTCATCTTTGAGTCCGAGTCCAGCAGTTCCGAGTCAGAGTCCATGGGGGGACTGAGTCCGAGTCCCCACGGGGTGGGCCTGGAGTACGAGTCAAAGTTCGGAGTCAAACTAAGAATGAGACCGAGTCCAAGTCCGGACTCGGACTCGGACTCACCGATTGAGTCCGAGGTCCGAGTCCGGAATAGCTCCAAATCTGGTTAGTCCCAAACACTGGCAAACAGTCAATCAATTGGCAGTGACTCTTCTATTAAAGAGTCACACACACTGCCATTCAAACTGAGTCTGAGGTCATCGAAAATTGAATTTTTTCATGCAGATCTAGACCACAAAGTGCACTTCGATACTGCTAAAAATTACCTTAATTATTGCAGGCTTTCATCATTTTGGAGAAAATGAGGTGAACATTTGTGCTCCATCCAAACTCAATGGGAATTTCAATTTCATGACATCGACTTCTATGCAGGCATGAGAAATGCCAGTTTTAAAAAAACTGAATTCATTTGTTTTTTTGGCCCGAATTACGCGTTGATGTATTTTCAGCCCCGATTTGGGTATTTTCTGCTGGATTCACGTTTTTTCGGTTTTTTTTCCGGCTTTCAGGTTTTTCTGAAAGTTCATTCTCAGCTGTATATGTATGGCAGTGTTGGGATAGTACCCAGTATGTATGATCAATGTAACCTCAGAAGGACTCTGGCAATGTTGGTACCTAAGCCTTGTACAGGGAACCTTTACGTCGTTTTTTGAGATGTAGTAGACACGCGTAAAGGCCAATAATGCATTGAAAAGCCTTAGCAATCAAGCCTGTATAGTGATATGAAGCAGGACTTGTCGACGCAGTGCTGCGTCGGAAGTTCAATTACACTAAGAAAAAAATAACCTAAATGGCCGCAGTATTGATCATGCACCTATTGTAGGCCTCAGCCAGGAATGTTTTAGGCCCCGTCGGAGGTCTGATGGTTGAGAAGGTTATTCTTATCCAAAATTTTCCGCCTGAATCAGAAAATCGAACTTGCATGCCAGCAGCCGCCGGGTTGTGCGGTGAAAATTGACTTTTTTTACTATTTCAGCTCACATTTTGAAGGAAATCACCTCAAAATCATGTTTTTGTCATAAAACATTTATTTACATCCAGGAGAATGATTCTTTATCAAATGAAAGCAAAAATTGATACTCTATGTAGCCAATAAACCATATATCACTTTAGGTTATTTTCTTAGCTAAAAAGGATGATAAATTCCTAATTTTGGGTAAAAAGTGCATTTTTGGACATTTTTTTTTTAAATTAAAACCCCCAAACTCCAATATTTTGATTAAAAGCTGCCGAATCACATGATTCAGATAGAATCTATGGCTCATATCTTACTTTTTATCATCATATAAATGACACAGATGGCGACGTAATTACCAGTTTGTCTTTACAAACAAAATGTGTCAGAAGATTTAAAATTCCCAAAAAGACCATACATATAAAGTGAGTCCAAAAGAAAATGCGACCCTGATTTACTCGCTGCGGTCATTTTGCTCGTTAAGTGGGATATATCTCAACATATGTGATCAGAATGACCTCATTTTCTTATTTTAATTTACA
The DNA here is from genome assembly GCA_023653785.1 of Ophioderma brevispina. Classification (NCBI taxonomy): domain Eukaryota; kingdom Metazoa; phylum Echinodermata; class Ophiuroidea; order Amphilepidida; family Ophiodermatidae; genus Ophioderma; species Ophioderma brevispina. The sequence goes on along the minus strand of JAMKCH010036554.1, from coordinate 11,435 downwards.
AAACAACATTCCTATGCGGATTAATGTATGCACCAGCTTACTCTTTCTTAACCAAGAACGGTTTTGCCGACATGTCCAGGCGAGTACATTAAAATCTATGACGTTTAGTCAAGCAATAAATGTCAGCGAGAAAATGGCGGTTTTTCTGAAGGCCACCAGAATAAATTTGATGGGGGTTTACCCACAAAGCAATCCAATTTGTCATGGAGGAAACTTCTTGCTAACTTTCTACCCCCTCGTCATCCAAGAAAATAATCTCAAATGTAACGCAACTTGATATCAGTCTTAGCAATAAATTAGAACATATTCCATTATGAGAGAAAAACTGTTAACCTTTCGATATAAGCAAATGCTGTGGACCAAACATGTCAGTCCTTAAAAGGTATTTGAATAATTCTTGCATACTATCACATGGCATTTATCACTATTAACACAGTACCGATATTAACATAAGCATAGACATGCCCCTCTATCATTCTGCATTTAAATGGTAATCCATTGACAGATCGCCAAAACCGCCGATTCATTCGTTTTTGTACGGTAGCTCAGCCTAAAAACCTCACGTTTTGAATGATTGTTCAAGTAAAATAAGTTAATTTAAAAAAACAAAACAAAACAAAAAGAATTCCGTTGATACCACATAGTTGGGAAGTATATTCATTCCAGCCACCTTTCTGTTGTTTACAATATTCAAAAGGCTAATAGTGAGAAATAGGTTTTTAACAGTCCCATATCAAAATTTGTTTCCTGGCGGCCTGCTAAAACATAAAATTAAACAACAGTAAACGAATATTTTCCATAACTTGTCTTTGATTGTTTCAGTATGGAGGGTAAGCTAACCTATTACAGTAGTAATGATCACATATTAGTTTCTTGATTTTCTTAACTCGCTATAAACAGTTGGTTTTGCTCAGATCTTTCGCTAGATTTCCCGAGGATGGCCCCGCCCTTAATTTCTTCTAAAAAAAATCCTGTTTTTAAATACGGAATGCTTGTTCACATCATTATTAATCGCTGTTGTGAAAGGAGTTAAGCTCAAACGATAGTCTTCACGAAAATCACAAATAATAGAATTCAAAATTAATTTTTTAATACGTCAGGATCCGGACGTCAAAACGAAAAAATCAGATTCATCTCACCGTTTGAATTGATCATTTAGGTGATATTTTAGTTAATCCTTGCGTATCAAGACCTTGGTTTTGAGAATTGGTTTCGGATGGTGGAGGGAAGCACCTTAATAGCCGAAAATAGGCCTGATTTTGCATATTTGGCATGAACCGCGGGCGACGAGCCCCGATAGCACCCCCAAGATACGCCACTGTTAATACACACAATAAATTATATTTAAAAATATCTGAGTAACCCTTTAAACAATACAACATTAAAAAAAACAAAAAAACCGAAAAAGAAGAAAAATATTGTAAAATGTATAATACAAAACAGATAGTGCTGAAGTCTGGTTGCTAAGATCAAGAATAATAAAGTGCCATGCACAAAGCAGTGATGAAAAGAAGCTATAATATTTTTGAGGTTTAGAGAAGCGCTCTATGAAAAGACAGTCATTTGGATCTTGCTAAGGAATTAGGCCCCCTCTTCAACTGATTTTTTAAAGAAAGTGCACAGTTTTTATGATAATCTTAATTTTCCCCATGACTACAATGGTTTCAAAGCAGGCTGCATGCTCTTTTTTTGGATTAGATTGACACCCCACAGCCTTTGAAGAAAGTAAAATTGATTCTGAATAGGCTTATTTCAAAGGTAGAGATACTTTGAATGGTATGAATTTGGTACAGCCCCAAAGAATTTGCAATGATCATTTCACTTGAGGTAAGATTAAGTCATCAATTAGCACATAAAATATTATAAATTATCTTAATCATGATCTACATGTAAAATATACCTGGTTTGTGTGCATACTGGTGTGTATGTAGCAATTAGAATTCATTGAGAACCGCGGAGAATGTACTGGAATTTACTTGAGACTAGGATATCAGACTAGCCTAGCTCAAGTGATAGGTGTCTGGCCATAGTTGGCCGCACTGCTGTATAATTACACAGTCAGTGAGTAGCTGATATGAGATCCCAAATCTAGACAGTACATGTGGAATGGTAGAGGCTTTTCCAGACTTATGATGTATTGGACTATATTTTAGTACTGACTCATATAGATAGGACTAGATCCTTTCTGAATTGTTTGAGAGGATAATAAGCCCTGGTGAGAGAAAATGAGCAGAGTTTCTTTAAACATCTGCTCCAAGTTATTAGCAGAGTATCACAACACATTACTCCAAGGAGAGGTTAATACCATCGTGCTTCCAGTTTATTAGCATAGTTTCCAAGTTGACAGCGACAGTAACGCAGTCAAATATAGACTTCTGTAGTGGACATTGTCATCGTCCTCAGCTCCAGTAGTTTTTGTCCGATTGTGTAGCCATCGTCGGTTTCCGTATTTCGTGGCCGTGTGAGTTATCCAAGGATAAACAAGCTACAGCACTTTTGGACTTTATATTTAGTCGACCTCCGAGCATCGTGAGTCATTGGAGCTGGTGTTTCTTTCTTCAGTAGGACAAGTCGTCCGTGGACACATCCCACTATTGAAAGTGAAGTTTTGGCTCTGGAATATTCGCCAGGACTTCTTTGCCAGTTCGGCATTTAATTTAATCTCGCTGACAAGCCCGCGTCGCGACACCACACCAGTAGTAAGTTTAGTAGTTCTTAATTAACCACTTTCATTATAGATATCCTTGATTATTGATACCTAAGCGATGTTTCAATGAGATTGATAAACACACAATTAAAATAAATACTTTGTTTTAAAAATTGTAATCAAGTTCACAGTGGATTGTCTAGTTATTCAGGAGTTGAATCCGTAGGTTGTGAGGTGGTTTTGGGTGTTTTTGGCCTTGTTCAAGGTGACCGTAACAAAATTGGGGGATCGTGTCCGGGAAATACACGGTAAAAATTTACAGTGAAAATTTTGAACAAATTTTGATTGTGTGTTAACTTTGAGATCGGTGCTATTATGTTATTGTGACAGAGCAGGGGGGGGGGGGGGGGGGGGGGGGGGGGGGGAAAAAGAGTGTTCTAAACGATGGCGTTTAAGCAGAGGAGTTATAAAGATGTTATTACGTGGGAGAAGTGTGATGTGCTCCCTCAAAAGCCGGACTAAGGGTCTTTATAGAGGATAATTTGAATACTGACGATTTTCTTAATTTTGGATATATGGTATTTAATCGATGTCGGATGACAAATCTGGCAAATAAACAAGGGGGGTCACCGACTTCGTTGTGAGCTATAGCTGTTCAAAAGTGTATTATTCAAAATTTGTACAGAGCTCTATGGGAAAACGGCAAAAGGTTGCCGTTTTACAGGCATAAATATAAACAAATCGAACGATTGTGATTTTCTACTTATGTTAAGACATTTATTAAGATCTTTTCGGCGCACCAATAAAAAACTGGGTGTCACCGACTTAGTTTTCGAGAAAAACGACGAATAGACCTAAAAAAATTGCAATTCCCTTCACGTGGTCCTGTTTTTATGAACAAAATCGCAACATAGCTTTGCGTATTGACGCACGGAAATAAGCGCAAATGTGCCAAGTACGCGTTCGCAAGCGATTTGGCTCTTGTGACAGCAGGAAAGCAAGATAAATCTTGTGTGAAGGGGTTTTGGAGGGAGTGGGTTGGCGGGGGAGAGTGAGTGAGTGAGTGAGTGATGGGAGTGATGTGACGTGAGTGATGAGTGATCGCGAGCGAGCAGTCTGAGTGTCGCGAACATTTTGATTCAAATTAGGACAATCAAAAAAAAGTTTAAATATAGGCCTATACAATGAAATATAAAATAAGGTAATTCAGGGCTGTAGGGATATTCTTGACTAAGGGGATGTAGTTTTATTGGATTTAATTTGTTCCGATTAAAACTTTCCCCACACCATTTATATGTTTCTATAAGAAATAAAAAATGGGGTCTTGGACTTTGAAAGCCCTTCCCTCTCTCCGGCTCCATGCGAAAAAATGCCCATGGGATTAAGTATGACTTACAACTACATTAGAAGTTAAATTCCATGGTATAAAGTGGGTTCTCATTTGGAAATTGTAATATGGCTTTGTATAAGGCATTTAAACGGCAACAGGACGTTTCTAGCCTGTTTCCCTCTTTTTTAGGGAATCTGTCTAAAAACCACCAAATTTAGGAACGTACAAAGACACACTCCCCGACAACCCATCTAACATGTTGGCGTCGTTATTAGTTTTATGCGGCGGTACATGGGCTTTGTGGGCAATCGGTGACCCTTACCCCTACCGCCACCCAACCGAACCCCCACATTTTATGATAACGATTCGGGGACGCCTTCGGATGTGATTAAAAAATTGGTATTAGCGATTGAAACGAGGGCCAAAACTACAAATAAAACACGCAAAATTATCGCGTGAACTCAGTGGACACGTAACCAGAGGGGGGGGGCAGGGGGGGCAGACTGCCCCCCCGGACAACTAAATGGGGAGGAGAAGCTAAAAAAATGGGGACGAGAAGAAGGGGGAGAAGGTGAAAAAAATATGGGTCCACCGGCTTGAGCGAAGGCGAGCCGGAAGAAAAAAAATGGGACACTCTTGCGTCTGCCCCCCGGAGGCTACAGGTCTGGTTACGCGCCTGGGTGTGGAACTGTGCCTGCATCCACGCGCACCTAGGAAAGATCTACTACGCTCTGACAGCGAGTGCGTAAGTGTCAGCGCAAACTGACACGCAGTACGCAGAATGCTTTTTCTCTTCAATTATCCCTCTATAACCCTTAATGGATTTGGCCGAGTATTATTGGATGGAAGTATGCATTCCATGAGGCAACAGTTTAATTAAAAATCAGTTGATAACCCATGTTGTGGAAGAAATTTGTATAATGTGATGGTGTTTGGAGAACTTAGTTGAATTCAGGATGTGTAGATATGCTGTTGAAAATGAAACAGTTGGAAATGCAACTGCAATAAAAGGACAATTGTGCCTTAGACAGCAAAATTTAGACAGGAAGAAAAAAGACAGACAAGATCAGTGGGCTGTAGAACAGCAAAAGTTAGCACAGAAGAAAAAGAAAGCCCAATAGGTTAGCACTGGAAGAGAAAGAAGGCAAGACAAATTTTGATTATAAAAAGCACTAAACAACATGAACTAGATGCCAAAATAAAATGGAACAAAAAAAAAGAGACATTACAAATGGAAGAAAGAATGAATTGGCAGAAATTGAAGCCAAAACAAAATTAGACAAGAAAGATTTATAACAAGCACATCATGCCTCCTCACACTCAGGATTTGATGCCACCAGTACATCACATTGGTACTCGACATTTATGGAGACAGAAGTTTGACAAGATTTTTTGGCACTCGAGAAATTTGCCGAAGTTGAATGGCCTAAATAGCAATTGACAAAAGTGCTTCAGACTGTGTTTAGTGGGAAAAGCTAGAGAGATCTACTCATCCCTACAATTGATCAGTGCAGTGAGGATGAGTAGTAAAGCAGTCTATTCTTAAGGGCCTATGAATTATTGCCTGAGGCGTATAGGCAAGAAAAAAAATTTCGAGTGCGAACAAACTTGCAGATCAAAGTCATGTCGAGTTTTGCTAGAGTTTCAAGAACAAATGTTGGCTCGGTGGCTCACTTCCAAGGAAATGAAACAAGACTCAATCAACTTAGGCAGTTGGTTTCAATGTGAGCATTCAAACAGTGCATTCATGCAGATATTAAAACTCATTTGGATGAACTCGATATCAAAGATTTGAAAAAGTGCACAGCAACCATAGCAGATGATTACGCCCCCAACAGAAGTTTTGAGTTCCAGCATATAACGGGTGGGGCCTAATAAGTCAAGTAAAAATTACAAGAGTTTTAATTCACATACCTAAGGCCTTACCAAAGTAGATCATTCCAAAGACATGGTACTACTAAAGAAGGAACAGTCCTTCCGGTACCTCCAGTCAGGGGAATAAGGGTCCTTCTAGTACCAACCAAAGTCAAGGGAATGGTTTATAGTCAGATGTAACTTGCACATATTGCACGGATTCAGGTCATGTTATGGCAAGCTGTGGGAAGTTGATGGGAAAGCAATGGCCATAAGGCAAAATTCTGCCCCACAGGTTGTGCTGTTGTTCCCTTAGACCACAGTTTAGTTTCCCAGGCTATTAACAGAAAGATTTGAGTCTGAGAAAGTTATGGAAGACTTTGACCATTTTTTTTGGTAGGGTTCATTGTCGCTTGATTGTGACAAAGTCATCCACACCTATACTATCATTCGGATACAGTTGTGGTGCCCCGTCAGTAATTTTGGAGGGTCATTGCCCTTTAGTGGAGTCAGCTCAACAGGTGAAATGCTTTGATCCAAGGCATAGTATGGATTGTTATTAGTGGTCCCTCTTCACAAGGTGAATTTGAAGTCGGATTTGGTCTCAGGTACAGTCATAGTTGAGTAAAGACCTGACTTCCAGTCAAGGTTTTTCAATGTTTATTAGGGAATGATTTTGGCAGGCGGGAAGTACATCCGAACCAATTGTTACCCACAATCCCTGCACAGAACTAGATAGTGATGATAGAAATATTGCAGTGTATCCAGCCTGGGAAGTTACTAGGAGTATGGCTAGGAATGCCATGCTTGAGCATAGTGATGGAAGGAGGAAGACACCCCCCCCTTTGTCCCAAATTTTAGATTAGAGGACACGTTCCTGACAAATTAGATGAACCAGGTCAACTTCCCTCTTCAGGGAGACAGGTTCTCCAAAACAAGAGTCGGGCCCTGCGCATTTGCATAGTGGGTATAAATGATGATGGAGCCCTAAGTCACAATAATTAGTTTCTTGAACAGGAGAATGATCCTTGCCAACTCAGAATCCTTAGTCAAAGGGCAGTACACCTGCAGGAGTCCTGATGAGTTCCTGTGTGTTTTTACAAATCACTGTGTGCTGATTAGGAAATGGAGGCCACCTGATGCCCGGCTAAAATGATGATGGAAGTTGTTCTCAGGTAGTTGTCCCCAAGGTGTATCACAGGGAAGTCCATCAGCATTGCCCATGATAGTCCCATGGCAGGACATTTAGGATTCAAGAAGACACATGAGTAGGATTTTGAACCACTTTTGGTGGCCGACACTTCGAAAGGATTTTCTGAACACTGTAGATCTTGTCATACTTGTCAAGTTGTGGGCAAGCCTAACCAAAAATCCCGCCCGCTCCTCTGAACCGATACCGGCATCGGAGAGCCATTTAGTATGGTCATATTTGACTGGTAGGACCTCTCCCTAGGATTAAGTCGGGTAATCAGTACCTACTTACTAGCATGTGTGCCTCTACCAGTTTTCCTGAAGCCATACCCTTGAGGAATATTAAGGCTAAAACGTAGGTTGTATTGAAGGCTTTGACCAAGTTTTTCACTCTTGTTGGCTTACCTCCGTCAATTCAGCAGCAGGGTCAAATTTTTACACTGGTCTATTCAGCAAGTGATTGTATGATTAGGGATATAACGTAGTTGTTCCATGCCTACCATTCAGAGTCCCAAGGAACTTTAGAGAGATTCCATCAAACTCTGAAGAATATGATTAGGACATACTGTTTGGAATTTGAGAAGAACTGGGACGAGGGAGTTCACTGGTTGTTGTTTGCTGCAAGGGAGCAGTTCAGGAAACTCTAGGTTTCAGTCCCTTGAGTGTTTTCGTACGTACAGTTCGCGGTCCCTTGAAACTCCTAAGGAGAAATGGCTGAATGATGAAACTGACACCAACTTTTGCGGACTATGGGGTTTTTTCCAAATTCAGTATAGGCCTCAATAGGGCACCATGAAATTGCCAGGGGGAATCTATAAACAGCCCCTCCAAAATGGAAGGAAGTGGACGATCAGATGGCCAAGAGTAGGGTCTTATGCAGGAGACAATGTAGTCTTGTTTTCCAATCCCTGAACATCCACTGCAGGCCAGAAACATGGTCCCTATACAGTAGAGTCAAATGTAAATGAATTGACTACATTTCAAACCGCCAGATGGCGTAAGAGTAGGCAATTGGCCATTTTAAATATTTGAAAGAGTATGTAGGTAAGGAAATGATGATGGCAGTGCAAAACCAGTGTGCTCTGTAAGATCTTGCTGAGGAAAGTGCACAGAGAAAATCATGGAATCTGAAGTTGTAAATAATGCAAACAATTATGACAAGCAGCATGACTATCCAATCAAGTTGCAAATTCAGATGTGCTCAAAAGATTTGGATGCAAAACTAGCCACTTTCGTAAAATCAGGCAGTTTGAAATCAGGCAGTTGATTCCTGAGTTTGAGGATTTTGTCCTGATTCCCTATGTAGAACCACTGCTGCTATCATTGTTTGATGTGGGTGAGTGTGCACAAACAAACCTCACCCTTACCAGATAAATCCTATGAAGAAAGAACATCTCAACAAGAGATAGAGTACATGTTGTACCAACAATTTATTGAATCAAGCAAAAGTGAATGGGTTCCCCATGTATTCTGGTTCCGAAACCTGATGGTTCCCTTAAGTTTGTGACAGATTTCAGAAGGGTAATCAATGTTTCAAAGACTATTCATTTCCAATACCTCGTATTGAGGATTGCATTGACAAATGGGCATTAAAGTAGTCGCAAGTTTGACCTTTTGAAGGTGTATTGGCAGGTTCCCCCTTTTTTTTTTTTTTTTTATTTTTTGTTTTTTTTTTTTAAAAATTTTTTTTTTTGTTTTTATTTTCCCCTTTTTCATTTCCATCTTAAAGTGCTTTTTTTTTTTTTTTTTTTTGTTTTTTGGGGCGGGAGGAGGAGGGGCTTTTTTTTTTTTTTTTTTTTTTTTCCTTTTTTTTGTTTTTTTTTTTTTTTTTTTTTTTTTTTTTTTTTTTTTCTTTTTTTTTTCCTGTCCACTATGCGCCCGCCCTTTCGCCTTTAGCCTCCGGATGTTCTTTTTCGTCTCGGGTTATGCCTTCGGTATGAAAAACGCACCTGCAACCTTCCAAAGAATGGTAATCATATAGTTGCTGACTAGAAGGCTGTGAAGCCTATGTTGATGATTGATTGTGTATCATCAGTCTTGGAACAAACACATTGGGCATCTCCATCACTTATTTCAGAAGTTGTCTGAAAACATAATTGACCTTCATTTTAGTCAAGAGTGGTTTTTGCCATGCCAATGTCACTTATTTAGGCCATGTAGTAGTCAAGGCAAGGCCAAGCCTGTCAAGGCAAAGTTGAAGCAATTGCGAAGTTCCCCACACCTAGTACCAGGAAAGAACTTCAGAGATTCTTAGGTATGGCTGGATATTACAGGAAAGTTTTGTCCAAACTTTTGAGATATTGCCAGTCCTTTTTTTTTTTGACCCATTTCTAGCCAAAAATGTCAACTTTGTTTGGTCGCAGAGTGAATTAGTTTCCAAAATCAAGCCATACTGATTAGTGAAACCATTCTGATTGCACCGACTTTCAGAACCAATTCCAGTTGGCCATAGATGCCAGTGACATAGGTTGTGGTGGAGTTCTTATGCAAAAGGAGAAGACGGGATAGACCACCCTATTTCGTATTTCTCCAGAAGTTTAACACCCCCCCCCCCAGAACCAAAGGAATTACTCCACGATTGAGAAGATTGGTCTTGGCTCTGATTGTGGCATAGGCCATTTTGATGTTATTTGGCGCACAGTGTACCCAGTGCTTGTTTTCACGGATCACAACCCCCCTCACCTTCATCCACAGGATGAAAAACAAGAATCATACGTTATTGAGGGGAGTTTGACCTTGCCAGAGTACACCTAGACATCAAACACATCAGAGGCAAAAGATATGGATGGCTGATGCCCTATCTAGAATTGTTGAGAAAAAAAAAATTAACAAAGTCGAAACAATAAATCTTTTAAAAGGCAATTACATTGTGATAAGTTTTAAGGAAAGTTTAAAAATATTAAGTAGCCTTAAATAGGTGTTACGAAAGTTGCTTTCAATCAAACTTTCCCTTTCTTTCAGGGGGAGGGTGTTACAGGCCCAAGAATTTGCAATGATTTATTTCACTTTGAGTAAGTTAGTCAGAAATTAGCACATAAAATATTGAGAAATTAATCTTAGTAACATGATATAACATCTACCTGGTTTTTGTGCATAAAACTGGTTTGTATGTAGCAATTAGAATTCAAGAGAGCCGCGGAGAATGTTCTGGAGTTTACTTGGCCGAGGAGATCAACTAGCCTAGCTCAATGTGATATGTGTCTGGCCATTGGTGGCGCACCGCTGTATAATTACCGTCATGAGTAGCTGGCTAGAGATCCAAATCCTATAGCATTACCTTGTTGAATGGTATAGGCCTTGCCAGACTTATGAGTAAGGGACTATATTTAGGACTGACTCAATAGAGAGGACTAGATCCTTCTAGATTGTTGGAGAGGATATAAAAGCCCTGGTGAGAGAAGTTGAGCAGAGTTTTTCTTAACACTTGCTCCATGTTCTTAGCAGAGTATCCACAACTCATTACTCCAAGGAGAGTTTAATACCATCGTGCTCCAATTATTAGCAGAGTTTCCAAGTTGAGCAGCGACAGTAAATCGCATTCAAATATATTTCTGTAGTGGACATTGTCATAGTCCTCAAGCTCCAGTATTTTTTGTCTGATTGTGTAGGCCGTCTTCGGTTTCCGTATTTGGTGGCCTCTGAGTTATCAAAGGATAAACACGCTACAGCACTTTTGGACTTTATATTAGTCGACCTCCGACATCGGGAGTCATTAGGAGCTGGTATCTTCAGTAAAGGACAAGTCGTCCGTGGACACATCCCACTATTGGAAAGTGAAGTTTTGCTCTGGAATATTCGCCAGGACTCTTTGCAAATGTTCGCATCTTAATTTAATCTCGCTGCAGCCAGCGTCGCTACACACACCAGGTAGGAAGTTTAGTAGTTCATTAATTACCAACTTTATTATAGATACGTTGTTTATTGATACCTAATAGATGTTTCAATGAGATTGATTTAAACACCAATTAAAATAAAAATACTTTGTTTTAAAATTTGTACTCAAGTTCACAGTGTATTGTCCAGTTATTATTCAGGATTTGATCCGTAGTTTTGAGTGGTTTTGGCCTTGGTCAAGGGACCGTACAAATAATGTGACACAATAAATCTTGTGGTTTGGAGGGCCTTCCAGTTGAATTTTACATTGTTTTTTTTTTTAATTTTTTAGGTTTTTTCTTTTTTTAAATATCTTCTTTTAAACAAGAATTCTCTCCCCCTCTAAAAAATGGCGTGATCACTTTCCTACCCAAAAAAAGGGGTCCGTGACCTTATTTAAATTATCACCCTATTTCTCCTCTTGACAACTGACTATAATTTATTATGCATAAGGCTCGACATCTGAACGTGTTCTCTAAATGATTATATCATGAAGACAAAATGGTTTTATGTAAGAGCGTAGTATAATTTTGGTTGATC
>JAMKCH010036553.1:0-53469 GCA_023653785.1 Ophioderma brevispina | reverse complement strand
CAAATCTAGCAGACATGGATACGATCCCAATAGGAGATATTTTCTTGGTTTCGGAAGATGTATTGCAAAACAGCATTTTCCACGCTCATACAGGACATCGGCCGTATCTAGAGAGAAGGAGGCCCTCTATAATCATCTGGATCACCTCCAATTTTGTGAATAAAAGCTTTTTTCAGGAAATCTATTGACCATGAATAAAAGTGCTGGAATCACGAAATTGCCCTTTAAATATATGAGATAATACTTAAGAGTGGTAATTATATTTACACAAAGTGACAATGTTGTAAATGCAAGTGTGGATAATTAGTACACTGCTAAAGCGCAAGCGTGAAGGGTAGCTGACCTCTCAAATAACTTTCCATGAATTATATGCATGGACAAAAACATACAGCTAACAGCACATAGAGATCTAGACCATCCTGATAAGACAGAACAGACCGTAACATACATGAACAAAACATGTCGACTATGAAAAAGGAGACTCTACAAAAGGTAAGAGAATGAATGGAGAGATTAAGGTGAGACGCCGTAATCATAACATGTTACGAGATTTTTCCCTGAGCTGTCTCCCATTACCGTGCACCCCCCCCCCCCCCCGGATCCTCCGACATGACCCTGGTTGTATTCTATATGGGTCTAGTAAACCAGAAAATGATGTACTTTTTAAAAAATTTGGTATGCATAGCCCCTATGACGTCATTTTGACTCATCAAATTTTTGGAGAAAAATATGTAAAATTTGCAATTATTTATTTCTTTGCATATTCATAAGCCCATACAATATTTGGGTTGTTGTCTTCAACCTCATTTGGAATATTAGTTCGTTCGCATTTTCGTAGGCGTATAATTAGGTAACTTGGGGAAGAAGCGGGCGGAAGAGTTGTTGACCAATTAGATGTTTGGCGTATTTTGGGCAAATTGAGATGCAAATGAGCTAATTAATATGCAAAAATCAGTGTAATGCTATAAATTGTTAAATGGTACATCGATACTCAAAATCCTGCTTCTGCTAAAGCCTATCGTGGGGCAAAACATTTTTTTTGCACTTTCTGAAAGTATTGTGATTATAGCTGCTTGATGTATGCAAATGAGCTTAATTCATATGCGTAATTTCTGTATCTCTGAAACGGTACATCGGAATATGGCAAAATTTCCTTCGCTACATGTGACTAATATGGCTATATGGGGAGGGTGAGGTGTTGGGGGGGGGGTTGTTTGGGGGTGGGGGAGGGGCCTTGGGAAGGGTGTTGGTATACGGGTGTTTGGAGGGGGTTGGGTATTGCTGGTTTGGCGGGGGGGGTTGGGGAGGGGTTTTGTGTTTTGGGTGTGTTGGGGATGGGTGTGTTGGTGTGCGGGGTGTTGGGGAGGGGTGTTTTGTTGCGGTGGTGTTTGGGCTGTGGTTTGGGGCTTTGCCATGGTGTTGGTGGCTGGTTTTTGTTACAGTGTTGCGGGGGTGTTGTGAGGGATGAGGGTGTTGCGGGTTTGGGGAGGGAATGGGGTGGTGGGGTGGAGAAATGGAATGGCGGGTGCTGGTGTGGGAAGGGGAGGTGTGTTACAGGGTATTGTGGGGTGTGGGGGTGCGGGGTGTTAAGGAGGGGGTTGGGGTGTTTGTGGGTGTGTTTGGGGATGCGGGGGGAGTTTTGTCAGTGTTGGGGAGGGCGTGGGTTTTTTGTGGGGTGGTTGGGTAGTTTGGGGGTGTTGGATGTTTGATTTCTTGCATGTTGATCGCAACATTCGGCGGGGACATATCTTAGCACACATCGCGTAAATCGAGTTCGCCTTGTTCTTATGCTTATCATTTCTTATACTCTTATGCTCTTATGGTTTATTACACTAACCGCTCTCTCCACTATTAGTACAAACTTACTCAATGTTTTTAACATTTTTAAACAACACTGTTTGGTCAGCGTTACAACCTTGTTTTTAAAATTAACAATTGTTTAACCAATTAAACAACTTGTTAAAAGTTAAAGCATCAGTTGTTTAAATTTTTTAAAAAGTTTTTTAATTTGAATTTTACAAGGTTGACGATGACCTGTAAACACAGTTGGATAAAGATTGCGAGTTGTTTAAAAAACATTGTTTAAACTATACAACCTTGGTTTAAGACCAACACTGTTATAAAAACAAACTAACAATGTTTAAAACTTAACCAACACTGGGGCCCTGCGTTAAAACTTAAACCAACCGACTTTAACCAACCTCTTGTTAACCATCAAATTTTAAAACAGTGTTCTAACAGTAGAAATTTAAATGCAGCAATAAACCGAAAACAACGAGCCTTGGTTTAAAATAACTTTGATCATTTTTCGAGATGAGGATCTCACACAACCTTTAAGACACATGATCTTCAATAGTGTATTGTTTCATTCAATCAGTGAACCTATGTGCAGAGACTTGGAAAACAGCAAATAGAGAATAATTCTAATAATTAATTCCACGACCTTCCGCGAAGTGCTCAAGGCCCGCTACAACTGCTTCAAACCTGAGCTGAATCTCAGCTTCAACAACAAGTGGCGTCAGGGGGAAGCAGGGAACGGCAGGAATATTTAATGGAAGAAGGTCGCGAGTTTAGAAGACCCGATAAAGCAGGAGGAAACCGAAGTTCACTGAGAAAACCAGCGATGACATGTATGGATCAGCTACCAAATTCGGTTTTCTTAGAACTTGAGTTATTGTGACGAAGGAGGAGTGATACCCATTTTCACAAAACACTACCATGTTCAAGAATAACGACAAATCTGGTTTCGTGGGGTGGGGCGTTTTTAGAGAAATTTGGTGATTATAGGGTGAGGAATTTTTGACCTCGCCCAAGCGGCGCTATATTTTCCTTTTTGAGAGCAGGTCACAATATAACAGGATCGATTAATTCCGTAGAAGTTATTAATGGCAAATGCGACACAATCCTCGCTTGTCTAGTGGTAAGATAGCTATGTTCATAATAATTTGTCTGGGTTTCCAAATCTACCACCTTCTTTTAAAATATTTAAGTCCAAAAGAGAGAAAAAAAAAAACAATACCTGCCTCAATGCTCCTTTTAGGAAAAGTCAGCGTGCCGACGCGCCGTGCCTCGTGTTTTAGGTTAATTAAATGGCTTTTCAAGCATTGGAACGAATATTTAAAACAACATCTTTGCTGAATTTGATGTACAGTATGAAAAATTCTACTTCTAAATATACATCAACATTGTTTGTCAATTCTGATAATACCTTGTATGGCTCCACTAGTTGCAGGTGAGAAAGCAATGGCTGGAACTACCGCCACTTATTTGTTCTGATTAAGAAACGCGAGTCCCCGTGTCCTAGCATAAAAATGCACGGAATAAAACGCGTCCTTGGATAAGACCGGATCAATGATGTTATAAACATTTACACGTGGGATGGGTCCTCTCTGACATCTCGTTAAAAAGACTGACCCTAATTCATTCGTTACTGAGTCAACAAACGGGAAATTATCAAATTGAATAAAACATATCATTGCCCATCAAAGTGTGACCACATTCGTGAACTAGATTGTTTTACTTTGTGATGGAAAAACAGAAAATGGGGGGATAAACGAAACATACAAATAAATTACCTCACTCATTATCCAATTGCTTTTAATCAGTAGTGCAGTTCGTTGGATCTTCATCCTACACAACACTCCATTGTTGTCCTTGGATTTTTCAGAATATCTAAAAGCGGAGCCGGTCAGTTCATCCTCGTCCACAAGGTTCAATTTTGTCAATCAATCAAACCAAAACCAATCGTGCATTTATCCTTCAGAGAAGGTCACCAATGTAAGCATTTTTTTTCAAAACTCGCCCCACTTCAATTGGTACAGTATATCATATCAACAGTTTAATACCAGGATCAATGTTGGAACGTCAATGCAACATTTCTTCCCCATCATACTAGAGCAGAGGCATTCTACAACCAAAGACTAATCTGCCATAGCGCAACACCCCTCCTTCCAATCAAACAACGCATCAAACACATAAAACTCCGATTCTTGCCATACATTGTGAAACTTGGTACTTTGAAGCGTCATTTTGGTTTTCGTTCCAATACCCCTGAAAAGTACTATATAAACTATATAACATCTTTGTGAAAAGGCCCGAAGGTCAGTGCCCAGAAGGGTAGTTTATATACAGTTGGTACTAAATATTTACTACCATTGGGTAATATTTTGTTGGCAGAATACTCCCGATGGTTAGACATATACGGAAAATACATCTTAAACGGTGATTAACCTTCGGCTTACCAGGGGGGGGGGGGGTGGGGGGGTTTACGCACTTAAAGACTTTCATCCGGTGCGGCTTAAATGCCAAAGCTTTCATAAAAAGCTTCCATGTAATTGTTTTTCTCACCTCCTGGTCAATTTCTCGAAAAAAATGTGAAAGTAGCCCCTTGTCCACTCGGGGTTTTATGGTATGCGCCAAGTCGAGGGTGGGGTGGTGGTTGCTACCAAAAAAGTTTATGCTAACATTTTTTAAACTATTCTTCACATCTGGCGCAAAACTTGTTTATGTAAAAAGTATCAATTGCCATCATAGAACTGAAAAAAAAACCGTCATGAAAATCGATATAAAAAATCCCAACTTATTAGCGCCATATTGGATTTTTCCCTTGGGAAAATTACAATTTTGCCAATCGGTTGTTGGCCACTTTGTGACGTCATGGTGACGCTATACTAGGTATGTTGGTACTTTCGTGTAAAAGCTCTAGTAATCATTCCACCGCGTCCTTTCGGTTATTTAAGCAAAACAAATGTCTAAGGTATAGCAACCTTCATAGCTGGGTGGGTATGCCGTCAAAGTCGAAGGGTAAGAGGGGGTGGTGGCCACCCAAAGGGATATTTTTTGGTACAATTTTTAAAATAGTATGCACATTATGGCCTCTAAAGTCTATGTTTCTGTAAGAAATTCCAATTTGTCATCATTTAGTGCTGACACCGCAATATGAAAATCCTGTTTTTTAGCGCAAAAATGGATTTCGTCGAAAATTTTCTGGGAAAATGCCAATTTTGCCGGCTCACGGACTTTTTGCGTCATTGTGACCCACACTAGGATGGTGGTACTTATTTTGTGCACTGAAAAGGAGTAATCAAATATAGCTATTCACTGGTAAAGAGCATCGGTGCACTATAACGTATTCTCGAGTGGGTAACCACCCCTGTGGTCCTGCTTTCTAAAACTCAGGCATTCAGTTTCAATGTTTGCTTCATGGAGCCTGGGTAATTGCAAACTATTGCTGACCCCTGGATTATAAACAAGACTACTTAAAATTACTGTTTAATACCTTGATTTGTTTATTTAGTGTTGTGGTTTGGTATATTTGTAATGTTGAGTTTCTGGTATTGGCGTGTGGTTGCGTTTTATGATGTTTGATCGCTAGTGTGTGTTTGTGTGCTCACCTGTTCTTTTAGATGTTGAAGTATTTTGTTGGCGTACAGTTTGTGTTTGTTTCTTTGCATTCAGTGAGATCGTGAACATGTTTGACATTGTATCTCTTGATTGCAGTAGGCGCATGTATATAAGTGGTCGATGATTTGTCTGGCAGGTTTAGCTTTGATTCTCATTCTCTTGTAGTGATTGAGTTCGTCTGGTAATTTATTGAGTGCGTTGGTTTTGCTTGCAGTGTGTTTGTGGGGGAAAGTCTCCAAAGTACTGTTTTTGACTGTGTTGATTGAATTTGATCTGCCATCTGTTATGTGGCGTTTGTTGGAAAGTGTTCTTGTTTGGCGCCCGACTGTGTGGTAATGATTATTTGTGGAAGAAGGCGGAGGCAGCCATTGCTTTCTCATTGGTTGTCTCTAAGGTTTTTCTTGTGTGGTCTGCAAAACATGCGAGACGGTGAATTTCTAAAGATTACGTAACGTTTTTGCCTCGCTATCTGTATAGAACCTCTTTGGCGTACCGTATAATGAGGTTTCATTTAACAATAATGGGGGGTGCTATTTTCTGGAATCAGCTTATGTCCAAACGGTCTAATCTCTTCTGGTGACTTTCAAGCGTTTTATTTAAGGTAGCTCTGGCACTTTGAAAAAAATGTGCTTTCCAAGTTTTCAACAATTTTGATAGCTGTTGTATATTTTTGACCCATAATCCAAAAATGTTTTAAGCCATAACAAAAACACCATTATGTGTCTTCAGTTTGTTTTTTTCATTTTTAAGCAACACCGGTGATTTTATTCAGATGTCAATTCATGTTTCATGGTGTTCAAACGTATGCGACCACACTGCCCTTTTTGGCTTAATTCAGTGAAAAGTAGCTTCGTTTTTAATGCAATAATGCGGTTTTGTTTTTTTTTGTTCCCGGGGTTTTCTTTTCATAGACGGGCCTCGATCAATTTATTCAAAAATTTATAGCTAAGTCGATAACAAGCATTTAACTTGTATTTATATGAAAGCTAATTGCTTATAGAATGACTTCTGGGCTGAAAATTTGTAGAAAAACAATCCGTCATGTTTTCAAAATTGCAACACAACTCGCAAATTTACGAAGATTTGGCTGAAAATCCAGTTGACGGCCGTGATGCTATGTTTTTTAGTGCTTACAAAAAAGTCATCACAAGAAAATTAGGTGCAAGACAAGCCATCGACAGGTTTTCTATGAAAGATAATTGGATATGGATTAATTTAAGACTCCAAAAATTGAGAAAAAAAAATCATCTTTGGTTTTGAAATCCACAAAATCTAGGAAAATTGGTCAAAAATCCAAAATGGCGGATATGCAGCAAATGATCAGGGCCCGACCCTGTGTGTTGTTTAAAAGTTTGTATGGGGCCGCAATTTTTTATGTAGAATTTTTTGTTCCTTGCCTTATATTATAGCTCTTTTTTGTTTTAGGTTTTGTTACTTTTGTGCACAAAAATTTCATTTTTTTTCCAAAGTCGGTGACTATTACTTGGGTTTATTGGTGTTTTTATTTTTATTTTGGGTGTAATATACTTGTGTCGCCTTAGGTGCTCACCCAAATATGGGCATGATAAAATGCTTCGTGTTCAATATGGTGGCATTTGGTAAACCATATTTCTTTATGTCAAATTGGCCCTTCAGTTGGTTTGTCTTCATTTCAGTTTGCCTTAAAGAGGTAATGGCACATTTGAAATTCAGTGCGCCCTCTAGGGTTTTTCATGATTAATATTTTGCCTGGTTGTATGGCTTTAATATACATAGCCCTCACCCAAATCAGCGCGCTTATGGGTAAACAGTTTGATTTTTAAATCAATGACGTCGGCGTCATTAATTCAGCAGTCGACGCGGAAATGGCGTGTTATACATGAAAACACACGCTAGAGTTGATTCTCGCGGCATACATCTTGTTTGTCCGGTCCGTGAACCTTGGGTTTTTAAAATCGTTGTTACGTGCCTATGTCATTTAATTGCACATTTGTTGATTATCGTTACTTCAAACTTGGAAGTTTGCCTACAAATTTCCGGGTTGCGTTTAGCCTCTTTTTATGTCCCTATCCATTTTTGGTATGTTAATTTTTTGTGTAAATTTTATTTCTCCTCTTCCATTGGCCTACACTATCATTTGCGCTCAAGTTAAACAAATTTCGTAGTTTTCTGAATAATGTGCCATGCCGCTTTGAGCAAATCGTAATTCTCTGGTGAAATTTCATCTAACAAGTTCATAATGTCGCCTGTTATTGTTTACCACCAGGTCGATTTCCAAAGTATTTGATTAATGTGGGTTGTGCATTGTTAATATCATGTTTTGTCACATCATGAACAGTAACAGTACGAGTAACAGTAGCAGTATGAAATTATAGTGGATGGTTGAGAAGCTATCATAAGGTATGAAAAGGCGTGCATTTTTTGCTCCCCTTGTCAATTTTCAATCCTCGTTTTTTTTTTATTTTATCTCATAATCAAGTTCTTTCACATTTCACTATTTATTTTCGGTGAAATTTTTTAATTTCGTTGTCATGTTATATTTTTTCATTCCCTTTGTTGTTTCTCAGCAGTGTCATTATGTTTTTTTTGCTGCTGCGCTTCTTTGGCGTAAGTTTGCTTATGCATGGACTCTGTAAATAATTCCGCTCTTATTCATACGGGATTGCTTCAACTGAAACCAATTCCGTTTAAGAGTGGTGGCTTATGTAGTCATGTTTCAACCTGCGTACTGAATCCACCTGAACAAAATTCATTAAGTCTGTCATTATGCTAGTTTGTACTTTAAGTTTTTCGTTGACATAGATAAACCAACATCTTTCGACATCATGTCCATGGTAAAGGTGATAGACAAGCAATCGTAGTGTAAAAGTCTGATGAATGGCTGTCCATAACTTTAAACATTGGGTTCGCTTTCAAGTTTCCTTAAATGTAACTGGGGCGTTACCATTGGGGGCGTAAAAT
This sequence comes from Ophioderma brevispina, assembly GCA_023653785.1. NCBI lineage: Eukaryota > Metazoa > Echinodermata > Ophiuroidea > Amphilepidida > Ophiodermatidae > Ophioderma > Ophioderma brevispina. The sequence goes on along the minus strand of JAMKCH010036553.1, from coordinate 45,126 downwards.
TTCTTGTTGACATTGGGGGGGGGGGGGGGATTTTTTTTATTGTTTTCTAAAATTTTTGAATTAACCGGAGTTTGCTGAAAGATCCATGCTCATAGGACTGTTCGCCGCGAAGCGCGCTAAAAATTGTGCCATTTAAAGCTAAAAATCGCTAATTAATTGTATTAAACAAAGGCGCGCGAAGCGCTCAAAAATTGCCATTTTAAAATTATTATGGTAAATATGAGGTTATGTTTGGCCAAAAACACATGCACGGGCAACAACATGGGGAGGGAGGATCGTATTGACCACCCCCTTATCAAAATATTGGGGGGATATTATCCCCCCAGCCCCCGGGATTACGCCTATGGGCTTTTACGCATCCGTGCTTGTCCGAGGTTTGTTTCTGTACAAACTGATGACACACTTTCGTTTGGTTTACTATTCCAGTTTAGTGAAAGTTTTCATTTCATTTCTGTAATTTGTGTCAATCTTTCTTCAATCAAATTTTTTCAGCACGGTTACAAACATCCAACATCTTGCAGTAAACAAAAGGCAAATGTACAGTGGACGTTAAGAGTTACAGTGTCAGCAGTTGCTGACAGGGCCCCCTAATATATTGCTCTCAGGGCCTTCAGAAAGCCCTCTAGTCGCATATTAAGGTGCGACATTTCTCGCTTGCAATTTTAAGTGGGCGCCATGCCCACCTTAGCTGCTGTCGGCCCCTTTTCCTAAATCCCCATCACGGAAAAGATTAACGTTGCTGTGTCAATTGATATTGTCTTACGCTAGGGCTATATGTAAATCGGAGTATATTGCAGAGTGTTAGATCGTCGGTCATTGCCGAATGCAGGCGTTAGGGGGTAGTATTCTTAAAAGAAACTGTATTGCGATCAAAAAATGCAATTCTTTTAAATAAAACGGACAATCGATTCTGCTCATTGTTCTCAACTGTTTATGGTAGAACGCCGATTTACCATTTTCAGTTTTGAAATGTAACAGCTCATGCAGGAATTAACTTGTAAAGCAGAACTATGGTCAGAACTTCATAAGATTCGTCTTTAATGTGTAATAAAGGCAGTCAGTGTCATATTAGATTTGGGGGTACATTTTGTTTTTGACTAGAATTCCAATTGCATGGAATACTAGTACAGTTTAAAATGGCATTTTGTGAATCTTCTTGCTCATGTAGAGTCCGGGTCACTATTATGTAGTAATACCTGTCATACAAACGGTACAAAGCTGTGGCTGTTTACCACACTGGAAATATTTAGTCTGCTTAAAATTTAGGTCCATGCTTGAGTGGTTAAAAAAAAACATTACAAAGAATGTTTTTGTTTTACCCACAATTGTGTAAACATCCAAAGTGTTATTTTTGGTATAGATTGGCTGTCAGCTAACAACCTGAACAATGTAAACAATGCATTAAAAATTGTCAACGGCTTCGTGATTTTGGAGCATATAATACTGCATTTTTGTAGGTCCTATTTAAAAACAATGCCTTTTGATTTTAATTTGGTGCATTTTTATTTTATGGCTGGAATCCAAGATGCTGGCCTTTGCAGCCGGGGGGGGTGGGTCGTGCACTTGTGTTTACAAAATTTTCAGAAGTAATTGGCACCAGTACGTTCGTCCTTACAAGTGCGTAATGCTTCCGGTGGCAGTTCAGAACCCACTTACCAGTTTCCACTAGGTTTGGAAAATGGTCAACGTGGCTTTTGGTATTTGTTTTTGTGGTTGTTCAAAGCTTGTATTTCAGAATTTTGTTTTACATATTTTTTGGGCATCAAAAAAAAAAACGTTTTAAGGAAACGTTACAAAATGTTGCCAGCCGTACTTTCTCCATGAAAATTACTTGGTATTAGCGTGGGAACCCCTTTTGTATTTGAAATTCTTCCTTGCACGTTTACTCATTTCTTTTGTTTCTCATTCAAGCGCCCCGGGCAGTTACCAAGTTTGTCTATTTTTTTTCATACTAATCGCATTCCACCCAAAGTTATGCGCCGAACCGAAATCGAAATAGCACTTCGTTTTGATTGTAAACTAAAACCCGTATTTCGTAATCACATAGTTTTATTTTGGTCTCGAGCAAAATGGGCGCCATTTCACTCTTACCATTCGACCTAAAAATCTTTAAATCTAAGTTTTGCCAAGGGCATTTGATATATTAAATATCTTCTGAAACATTATGCTGCCCACTTTGGTATTTTGAATTTATATAATGCGGAAAATTACATAATGATATAACCGGATTTGGTTCGTGCTTGTGAAATTTCGTTTACTATTTTTTCCAGTCAATGAGAATTGGGTTAGCGCTTTTCAGTCATAGCCGGCGCAAATCTAGGCATTGAATTTTATTCCTTTTGCTCTTGTGTGTGTGTGTGTGGGGGGGGGGGGGGGGGGGGGTGGGTGGGTGAGGGGTGGGTGGGGGTGTTGTTTTGTTGTTTTTGGGGGGATGGTGGAGGGGGGTTTGGCAAGTTCCGGGCTCGTAAACTTGCTGTGGCGAATGGTTACCAATTTTACTCAATTATTATCAATTTCATGGTTTTTTTTAATTTTTCTTTTTTTATTTATTGATTTAATTTTATGTAATGCATGATATTAGTCAAATCTAAGTAAAGTGCTGCTACGTTGGACAGTGAGGCACTAAAATGGCACGATTTTGTCTATTCTCATATTTTGTACAAGGGGGGTAATAACATTTTCTGAGTTACATCAAAGAAGAAAAAATGCATTTACCTGCAGCAGAAGAAAGGTCGCTTTGGCTCGCCATAGCTTTCCTTGAGCTTATTCCTTTTCAAATGCTCACTCACCCGCGCTTTTGTTCTTTCGGTTACCAAGAACGCTATGCATAACAATCTACGCATCGTTAGCCACCAATCGGGTGTCCTCTTGAGCCGGCTTTGTATCTCTCATCTTAACAATCGTCATTAGGCTTTCTGTCCGCGTAGATGTAAGAGGTGTGGTTATTTGCAGACAATTTATTCCCAACCCCACACCCTCAAGTTTTGAAGTCTCATAAGTGCTTTGTTTGGCGAATGTGTTAACCAATGTTTCCTCAAATTATACTCAATTTCATTGATTTTACCAGCCATAATGAGGCCATGATTTTAATGTTTATGTTAATGGCATGTATTAGTCAAATCTAATGTTGCTAATATTAATTATGCAGCTTTGTGTTATCAATGATTTCCATTCAGTGTGGTAACTTATTTCAAATTGATATGTCATATGCATTTGCCTTTATACATCGTTCGCCCAAATCAATACTGTCTTATCTGGACATTCTTGGACTTTTTTGAGATATTTTGAATATGTACTTATGTTATGGTCTTACAGCACCAAAGGTACCAATCTTGATAAGGACTAATAGTGAGTATATTAATTAAGAATTTTGATCATTAAGCTTCAAAAAACTGCATATCGCTATTTTCACATTGTCGTATGTTTCATGTACACGTAAGTTCAAGTGGTGTATAATTTTACAACTTCAAAATCAGCTGTTTACGCTTTCAGCTGATTACAGATCTATGTGCGTCGATCTGCTCTGCGGAACATTTCGTGTTTTACGTACTGATCTATCTGAACGCAGTGAAATTGTATAACGGTGATATTAGCGTCGTATGTGCAAATCCGACTTTTTGCGTTTCACATACAGACTTATGATTTTATAGCTTTATATCAGGAATTACATTGCACTTTCAAAACCCAGCAAGGTTAAAACTTAAAACATCAGAATGTTCTTTCATAATGCAAAAAATTAAAAAGTAAATTCTAATGTTTAATACCATAGTACAAACAGTGAAAAATCTCCCGGTAGGAATTTCAATGGCGATTTACTCGCGACGAAAACGGCCCATTTCGTCAGATAAGGGACAGTATGTGATGCGGGCGACGACATGTACCTTGTAGATTTTGTCATATTAATTAATGGTATGACAGGCAGGAAGGTTAGAAAAATGTGGCAAGTGTATGTGTGCTTGGACTGTTGTGTTTGACTTGCAGATAGGTATTTGTAAGATGGTTAGAGGATATTCATTTCCGACAAAAGAACAAACTTATTAATTCTATTCTGTTGGGTGATTTGCAGATAGATCATTGCAGAGATGACCGGAAGGAGAAAATTATTTTTGGCTGATTTTTGGGTTTGGTTTTTGGCCTTCCCGATAAATTATAAGGTAAAGGTAGCTGTGGAGGAAATCTTTTCTCTGCCAATTAAAACGGTGGCAATACCCATGTAGTTGATGTAGAAATTGCCAGTCTCTCCTAACCTGTCATAACCTTTGACCAATGGTAGTATGCAATAAACGAAACGGTACGCTGCAAGGGAGGCACTAAATGCCACGATTTTGTGCTATTCTCATATTCCTCTGTACAAGGATACAAATACAGTTTTGGCTTATTACTCATTTTATGAAGGGGGTTAAAGGTTCAAAGATGACTTTGAGTGAAATTATAGATGGCAAGGTAAGCTAACATATTAGGTTAAAAAAATTATACTTGAATTTTTAACCCACCCGCCCAAAGGTTCAACTTCATAGAGTTATATAAGCCGAAGGCTAGAGGGCGCAGTTCCTATCTCGCCCACGTATCGCGAGTGTGCCCGACTGTAGCACCCAGCGCATACCATTCCGGGCAAAAACTTCGCGAAGTTCCCGGATGTGCCCGTTCGTGGTTGTACTTTCAATGCGGAAATAAAAATCACGAGGTGAATTGACACAGAGTACACAGCGAGAAACCTCCATTTATAATGCCACTACTTACCTCAATAATTAAATATACATTAATTCGTCGGCGGGTTCGGGGGTTGTATTACATAGTGACGGATGTTAAACAAAATACGAATTTGTTGTTGCTGAGAAAATCGCAGTTGAAAAATCGACCGATCTCTATAGAGGGTACGTACACCTCCCCACATACGATTCAAACAATCTTAAAATCGAGTTTAATAAAAGAATAACAGCTGGAAAATTTATTTTAGCTAATATTCATGGATCTTATTGATAAAATGAGCAATACATTGGAAGTTTCCCTATACAAAGCGTATTCAGCATCATCATTATGGAAAACAAGAATCGGCGTTTTATGACATTCCGTCAACCCAACGTCCGTCATCGCGAAACTGCCCCCATTGGTTTATTATATAATGACGGAATGTTGAGTGGGTTTTGCCGCGAGTCACCGGGCTTTGAAACTGTAAATAGATAAATTTCACTAAATCGATATTTATAAATTACATATTTTGCTTTGTCAGTTATAAATTTAAAGATTAATATTACTAACAAAAGTAGTTGAAAAGCCTGGTGGGAAATCAAGTACAAAAATTCTTTGACAGAGGGTTCAACAACCGTCACTAGGATATACCTAAGTCTTCTGTTAGTAAAATACGTCAAAATTGCAAAAGTTCTACTGAGATAATTCATTAATGAAGTACTTGAAAGGTTCGGCACTTGGCCATGTTTGAAAGATTTTGGTATTTAATACCATTCCCCTTATGTCGTAAAAATGCTTTAAAAAAAACTCAACATCCGTCACTATGTCTACACCGACGGAATTGGAGCTTATTTCATTTATTTTGGAGAGGAAGGGGAAAATGGAATAAACCTTACTGTAGTGGAAGTAAACAGCGCTTGGTTGGGAGGGGGAAAGCCAGAAGTCACCTCGACGGCGATACAATGCATGCATGAATGCCGGTAAACATTAACATGAGGATGAAAAAAACATCAGAATTTTTCGTTTCGTTTGCGATAATGCAAAATTAAAAGTAAAGTAATTCTATAGAAGGTTTTAATACCAGTAGTACAAAGCATGCAAAGTCTCCCCGGAGAATTTAAATGGCCGATTTCGTCGCAAACGGCTTGGGGGGTCGTCAGAAAGACCGGTATGTGAGGGTGGGCGACGACCTGTACATGTAGATTTGTCATATTAATTCTATTGGTATGACAGGCCAGGAATGGTAAAACATTTGGCAATTGGGTATGCTGTGTGTTGACCTTGGCAGAATGGTATTTTAAGGATGGTTAAGTAATTCATTTCCGACAAAAACAGCTTTGTAATTCTAGATCATGGTGTGTTGATTGCAGATAGGAAATCATTTGCATGATGACCTGTAGAAATTATTTTTCTGGTATCTGTATTTTTGGGGTTATGTGGGCCTTCCCGATAATTTATTTGGTAAGGTAGATGTGGTAGGAACTTTTTCCGGCCATTTCAAAACTTCGGAAATGCCCAGTTTTTAGAAATTTGCCAGTTTCTCTCCTAACCTGTCATAACCCCCTTTGACCAATTGGTATTAATGCAAGTAAACGAACGTGCGACGCTTGCAGTGAGGCACTAATGCCACGATTTTGTCTATTCGCATATCCCTTCCTCTGTCCAAGGGTAATGATAAACCATTTTTGGCTTATTACTCATCTATGACGTGGTAAAGGTTCAAATATACTTTGAAATTAAATGGCAAGGTCAGTACTAAATATAGGTAAAAAAAAATTATATTGAAATTTTTTTAACCAACCCCCAAAGGTCATTCATAGAGTGGTTAGTAAGAACGCGAAGGCTAGAGTGCGCAGTTCCCCATATCTCAGCCCACGATATCGCGATGTCTACCCGACTGTAGCACCCAGCGCCATTTACCATTCCGTGTCCGGGCAAAAACTTCGCGAATTCCGCGGATGTGCCCTTTTCCGTGCGTGTACTTTGCTAATGCGGAAAAGTCATAAAAACAGAAAGCCGAGTGAATTGACACAGTACCAGCGAGAAGACCTCATTGTATAATGGCAAAACGCTCGTACCGCTCAATTATTGAGAATATACATAATTCGTCTGGTGTACTTACATAGGACGGATTTAAACAATAACAGATTTTTGTTTCTGAGAAATGCATTTGAAAAATCGCGACCTCTAGCGGGTCCGTACACATCCCCACATCGATTCAAACAATAAAATAATCCGATTAATAAAAGAAATTAACAGCTGGAAATTTATTTAGCTAAATTCATGGATTCTTACTTGATAGAAGGATTTATAAAATACATTGGAAAAAGTTTCCTATGCTAGAGCATTTGTATTCGCTCCGTTCATTATGGGAAAACATGAATCGGCGTTTTTCCTGAACATCCGTCCAAACAACGTCCGTCATCGCTGAAACTGCTCCAATTTGTTTAGTATTTAATGACGGATGTTGAGTGGATTGTCGCGATTCACCGCTTTGAACTGTAAATATATAATTTCGACTCATATCGATATTTATAAATTACATTATTTTGCTTGTGTAATTTATAAATTTAACTGATAATATTTATCTAACAAAAGATTTGAAAAGCCTTGGTTGGGAATAAAGTATACACATTTTGACAAGGTTACAACCGTCACTATGTAATATCACCTAATCTCTGTTTGGAACTACTCAAAATTCCAAAATTTTCTAATTAGAGATTCATTATGATACTTGCAAGGTTCGGCACGTGGCAATGTTTGAAGATTTTGATTAGTACCATTTCCCTTAATTCGTAAAAAGGATAAAAAAATCAACAAAACTCCGTCCCTATGTTATACACCCGACGAATTGGACTTATTGTCATTTTATTTTTGAGAAGGAAAATGCAAAACCGTACAGTAGTGTAAGTTAAACGCGCTGGGCGGGGACAGCGCTCTGAAGTTCCTCGTACGTTAATGCAATCATGAATGCCGTAAAACAAAAACAATGAGATTTCGCCACAAACACAAAAACAAAAAAAAAAAACACGTCCCGGTACAAACCAACCACCTGTCATGACTGCCAACAAAACCAAAATACAGAATCTGAGAACTCGGTAAGCCATTAACTTGATTTCAATTATCAATAAATAACGTATAACACAATGTCATCTTCATTATCCATTCCCTTCGGTTTCAAAATACGCGTAAATAGGCTTACACAGGGGCAGGGTTACACATGCAACCCTGCGCGGCAGTCACACTCACTGGCGCAGCAGCTGCTGAAACTAGCTGAAACTCACAACAGTAGCAAGATGTGTGCTGTATAGCCTGTGGGTCCAATTATGAAAATGCTTCACCATTCTGTGCAAACAAAATATGAACGAAACTATCCCAGGGAAATATCCATTTAAATTTAATCAGAAATGGTCTCCGCCAAGACCCATCATAACTGGCCAAAACAATATGGTCTTTGTAAGTTTGTGCCTCTTTGACGCCTTGTTTTCATTCACGTATCTTTCCCTTCCGTGTAGAGCCGGCCATGATGATGAAAACAGTCCTTCATCTTCAAAAAAAGCTTGCTATGATGTTGTTAATTAATTGGTTGCCATGGTCATCTTCGTCCACTAGTCCGCTTCTTAAAATGATCCGCCAAATCTGGAAAAACTGATCTCTGACGGCAGTCACTACTTCAATTGGATCTTTTTCCATCCATCACTTATATGTTTCAAGGGTCCCTCGTCTCTCGCAATGTTCGTCACCATTCATCCTGTGTGAACGTGAGAAAAATGAGTCAAATTATCCGAATAGAACATCGATAAAAAAAAATAAACAAAATAAACATGGCCTCCTAATATGGTGCCAAAACTTTATACAACAATATAGATACAAAGAAAAATAATCACAGCTACCACGTACCAAATATGTCGTCCGATATGTGGTTCTCGAACTCATATAAAGTGTGAGTCAAAAAAAGTACAACCATTGAGAGCGAATTTTTCATGAAAATCCTCTGTGCTATTCAAAAATTTTGATACATATTTAAAAAATTGTCAGTACATTTCCATTATCCTGTTTTTGTAGCTCTCGTAAAATGACGAAACGACGGGCAATTAAAATTGTTTAACCGAGTTTCAAAAGTTACAGCTGCGGAAATAAAGTATCCAATGTGAAAGACCGAATTACAAGTTACACGCTAGAGATCCAACAATATTAACTCTTAGGATTAACGTTAAGCTTTGGGTTAGGGGCCCGCATATCCTCCATTATTACACTTGGGAATAAATGTCAGGGAACACCGGTGACATAACCAGTCTGTAGATGAGGGCGTGGGAGGGTAAGGGCGTTATCCCCATTTAAAATCTTTGCCCCCTCCTGGCCCTAAAGAGAATCAGGAAATAATAAATTTATAGTATTGACAGATAACCGTGTTCACCTTTGCAAAATGTGTTTTAGTCATGGCCGCCAAAAGTTATGGCTCCCAGGCCTAGTCCTCTCCCCCAAATAAAATATCTAGTTACATCGTTGGGTAAGAATGTAAAATGACCAGGTATCAAATAAGATTTACTGAAATCAATATTTGGATCTTGACTTGCCACCATGGGTCTGTTCAGACTTGCTTATTTCCACGTAGTAAATTTTCAAAATATTTGGCTAAATAAAACACAAAAAACAACATAAATCAAAATAACTACAGAATTGTCCATTTTTAATATATCCTGTTTTAGTCATTAAATATATCCAGAAGTTCTACATATCATTCAACACGTGTCCTGCGTACATTTGAAACGTCGCAAAAGACAGTCAATCCATTAATTCATTTTTGAAGCCCTCACGCCTGTGTAGTAATGAGTATATGAGCATCATGTGTACGTCAGGGGCATTTGTTCGGGCCAGAAAATGGATCCTTCACAAAAATAGCTGTAGCCATTGAATGGCTTGATCGAATTTTAAATTAAAATTTTGTGAAAGGCTGATTCAGACTGCTACACATGAATTATATTTGGTATTCCGTTATGTTTTTCTTCATAAAAAATTCCCTCATTTGGAACAATTGGTTGTACTTTTTTTCTGACTAATATCGCCCTGTATAACCCCTGGACGGCGTCCTCACGATAACCCCAGACAACCACCCACCCCACAATCCCCCTCACCCCCGGGACCACACCCCTATACCCGGACTACACCTCCAATACCCCAGACCACCCTCCAATACCCCTGGACCACATCTCCATACCTCTGAACCATACCCACGGTCCACACCCCATACCCTGGTCAACACCCATACTTCCAAGACCAAACCCCCCATCACTGGACCCACACAACACCCTCATAAGTGTCAGCCTATGCAATACCCTGACCACACCCCACACCCTGGACCACATCTTCCATACACGGACTCACGGCACCATACCCCAGACCCACACCCCCTACCCGACCACATCCTCATACCTCCCTCCACCATAGCCCCGAACCATACCCACCTTACCACAACCCTCCACACGGAGCAACACCCATACACGTACATACCAGTTTCATCCCTGTTGTTTCTCAAACTTCTACAGAACCTTTTAGTGGTTCTAAAGAAACTTTCTGGTTTCTCCAGTTTCTTGAAACCTTAAAAATGGCCGAATTTTGCTTCCTAATTTTTTTCTCACATGATGACTCATAGCAAAGCAACACCCGTGCTAATTTTGCCATGTTGGAACTTTCAAAATATTTTTATTCAACGTGAATCCCTGTTGTATACAATTTGAGTGAAGAGTCCTCAAGGACCCATTCCTGTAAAGAGAGTGAAAATTACTCTCAAGAATGAATTCATCACAAAAGAGGAAAAAAAAAACTATTTCTACTCTGAAACAAGTGATTTTCATTCTTTGCATTTAGAGAGTAGTTGACCCCTCAGAAGTAAATGGCCTTACCATTCTTCAAGGGGGGTTTCAAACCTCCCATGGATTTCTTTCACCAGACAACAAAAGAATTGGCAACTCCTCCCCCCCCCCACAAACTCAACCCAATTAGAAAATTCAACCCTACCTAATCCTTCAAATCAACATACCCTTTGTTATAATTTCCCCTTAACAATGATGACACCTTGATCAACATTAATTAAATTATGAAGTTAAATACCTGTAAAGTGATTAACATAATTTTAACAATAGCAATAGAAATGAACCTTAAAGAGCTTAAAGATTCTATTTCATGAACAAAGAAAATGTCATGAACAACAAAAAAACGTTAAATAATCATATATGAAAATGGAACTCATTTCTTGCGTTTGCTCATAGCCTAAACCCCTAACAACCTGGTCCCTGTTCTGCTTGAAATAGTTAATTCCTATTAAGTTGCAATGAGAGAATTTGAGGCCCCAATATTTGTGTCATAATATAATTTCAATATAGATTAGACACTCAACAGAACTTCTCCTTGTATTTGCTAAAGCAATGCGAAGGGTGGATTTTGACTTGCTTTAATATATTTCAATATAACCCATAGGCTGATTTCGTAATACATTGAAGTGGAAATTTCCGCGTCAGATATTATTCGCGATTTTTATCACATTTTGGCCAAATAACCGAAGAAATTTAATTTCACGGTAGTGACATCATGCAATACAAATCTATGGAAATTATTTTCGCAGTTTTTTTTATTTTCGCGCTTTATGTTCCGCGGTCGCAAAATAAAACCCCTCGCGAACAATTTCCACTTATATTAGTCTTTGCTCCTATACTAAATTAGAATAATCTCACAATTTTTGTACCAACAAAACATTTCTCTTCTTCTCAGCTAATACGGTAACACCCCTTTTCGATGGGGAATTTTGATGAAAAGCTTTACATCAGTCTGGCAAAAATCAGTGACTTCGAGTTATATCGGGGCACTGTGGACCCCAATTGAATAGTCAATAAATCAAACGACGCTGTGATTATATCGAGAACCATATGACCAAAGGACAACGCCATTATTCACAAAGAATATAATCTAAATAATAATGATATTTACATTACATTCGATGTTCTTGTTCTTTTGTCTCAACATACAGTCTGTGTTATGCATCACATGGGTTACTACTTTTTACTATTTAAGTTTCCCATAATTCAATGAATGAAGCTTGAGGTTAACAATGGCCAAATTAATTCACAAAATTACATGTATATACGACATATGGCCAGAATGTATTTTACAGTCGATCGCCAACATGCTTTTCAATTCCCAACCATGATAATTATATTATAATCACGAAATAAACATCCAATGGACAATGAATCTCAAAAATGGTTATTCTGAACATTTGTTTTGACACGTCTAAATATGCATTAGAAATTCATCTGAAAATCAATAGAACCCCAAACACAACATATTACGTAATGAATTCCAAAATTTGAGAACTCTGATTGTATCTCTTGATATCTGAATATTTATGAACTGCTATAATCAAACATAATTATGTTACCTATTACCATGACCATTGTTGTCAGTATTAGTAGAGTAAGAAGCACATACCCCCAAAAAATTGCAACAGAAGTTTTTTTGCCATTTTCTGGTAGATTAAGGCATGCTTAACATATAACAAAAGTTGCACAAAATCGAAGTCCCCCAAAAGTGATCAAACTAATGACAATAAAAAAATGGCCGCCATCCCGCCATTTTGAAAATCATAAATCCTCATATCTCTGGCATGAATGAGCTTAAAAGGATAAGCCATGACTTCATTTCCTGTTAATTCTCGCATAACAAATCCATTAAAGACATTTGTATGAAGTTTGAGAATATCATCTTGACCTCATAAAATCCAATATGGCTGCCATCCGCCATGGTGTAAAGGTAAAATTCTTGTATCTCTGGTATCCCCACCGGATGGGCCAAAAGGACAACAAGATGTCATTTCCTACTAATTCTAGCATACAAATCCGTTAATGGGTATTATGAAGTTCAGATATCATCTTTTCCTCTAAATCCAATATGGCTGGCTGCCATCCCATGTTTAAAAGTACAACTCTTTTATTCTGGTACCAACATGGGCCAAAAATGTCCAATGGGTGTTATTTTTTATTATTGTAGCTTAATAAATACATTAATCTTGTTGCTGTAAGATTGAGAGCACCTTGATTTCTTAAAATCTGAGATGAGACCGTTTAACTAATGTTTTAGCATAATGTCACAAGCTGTTCTGGAACTTTTTTTTTAAAAGGTCACCTGTAGCTTAATGAATTTACAAGACAACTGATTGTGGTCATGAACAGGGACACCATTGGGTTGTTAGCCTTATCTTTCTTTCGACTCAGGTTCGATATTGGTCAAGAACACATACTCTGAAAGCTCGTAACACCGGGGTTACCATGGAGGACTTTGAGGAAAACAGTGTTTTCCTAACCCTAAAATTTTCTTTAAGTAGTACGCACGTTGGGAAAATGCATTGGCAAGAGAGATAGGAGCAAAAGGTCATACTGAATAAGCACTGCAGGAGATTGATATCATACACATGTTTTCTCTTTGTGTCTGTCAGACCAAGAGTAAAGGTGCATTGCAGCGCACAGTGCTCTTCTGCATAATTAGAAGTACTATCAACAGATCTGTGTTTTCCAGTTTGGGTTGTTGATTATGCCATGGCAAACCTGCTGTTTTTTGCTATTTAACATCTGCATTTCCTTTCCTCCTCTTTTCCAGCAAAAGGGTGTCGCATTTGTATTTCTACCTTATTTGCGATCCTAGTTTTTGCGACTTCATGTGTGCATGTGTGCTGTCTTTTGTATTTGTTTCACCGTGTATCCATGAAGTCAACGGATGATTTGCCATAATGGTCATCTGTGAAAAATGCATAATCAATGCGTAGCATTTCAACTATACGTGTTTCTCATCTGTCCATTCTAACGAATGTAAAAAAGAACCCCTCCATCAACAGCGATAGGATCATTCTTGTCCTGTCTCAGGGGCAGTAGACTCTGACGAGGACACATGATCGTAAATGACCATCAGAAATTGTACTTTTTCTGGCTTTTACATAAATAAGGCCTTGGCCTCAAAAAATGGAGGGCGGATATGGTGACAGTTCATGGCAAAGCAACTTATCTCTAAAGACAGTTGCAAGCCAGATTGGGATACTAGAGCACAGGGAAGATTGGAGAAAATACAGAGCTGGGGTCATCGGGGTAACCCTGTGACAGCCCGATGAAATGCCAGGTATTGACTTTAGCAGCTTTTCCGTTTTTAGCTATATTAGAAAAGTGAGCCTTGCTGTGGTTCGGCGATTTGGTTTTGACGTATCTTTCCTCTGTTGGTGACAGATCTGTCCATTGACATCCGTCACCGTAGCATTTAATCCCTGTTGCAAATGTTCTCGAGGCCTGTTGTCTCCTGTGAACGGAATGCTGTTCAACTTGGCTGCAAGCTTTGGCAAGTCATTCTGGTCCCTTAGGCATTGTGAGGTTATTGATGATGATGCATCTTCCACAGTTGACCACTATCAAAGCAGCCATTGTCTTCACTGGATACACTGGTGAACTAAACAACAAAAGACAGACAGCACATGAACATCGCAATACTAGAATCTCAAAACGAGGTAGAACAGCAAATGGCACCAAAATTGGCTGGTGAAAAAAAGATGTTCTCTAAAATGATCTGGGAATGTCAGGCTCTCATTAAAAATAATTGGTGACCGAATGCCTCGCGAGAGAGCTGCCACGTGAATCTATGCAGAATGGAGAGTGCAGAGGTGTGATAGAGGCAAAAAGGCAGTCCCCCGGTGGAGAGATTAATGCCAAATCAATATGGTTGTCGAAGACAAGAGATCGTATTGAGCTTCGTGTCTCCGTGTATTGCAGAGCGAGGCTAGTAATAACATTACTTCGGTCTTGCACGACAATAGAGAAACATGGTGTAGTGAGTATAAACGTTCTGAATTCGTATTCAGGAAAATTTACTCTAATCGCTGTTTGCCATGGGGTCTTTTCATGTTGCAGAACTACTATCACTGAATATTTGTGGTTGGCAAAGTCTATTCCTTCAGTAAGTTCATGTGACCCTGTGGGCTCTAGAGCTTGTGTCCAGCGGTGCCTTTGTACTGGCCCAATAAGGATCCTGAATCGAAAGAAGGTGAATGTTGCAAAGCAACGTGTCCCTAATTCAATGAGTCAGCACCGGAGGTCTTTTTATGGTAAAGGGATACCAGGGTATTAACAGTGGAGAACTAACACTCGGGAAGAAACCACTGATGGGTTGGTGCAGTAGCGATTAACCTCCTTTTTTAAGCCGCGGCCTGATGATTATAAGCAGGACAAGGCATTCCCATATGTTGGGCAGTTGAGGAATAATGAGCTCTGGATGGTGACCATGTTAGATATTGGGGATCTCAACTGCGAGGTCACGAGATCGTACTGACTGCCGGAGACGATGGTCTATACTCTTGATTGTTAGACATCAGTTTGCAAAGTAAGTTACAGAGCCTCCTCATAGAACATGTCAAGGAATAGTGTAGTTTGCTCTAACTGCTCTTCGCCTGAAAGATATGTCTACCAAAAACCTCCGCTGCTAAACTCAGGCGTCTCGGGGAGAACTTATCTACAGCTAGCTCATGCAGTTGATGTTCAAGACTGATGGTCAAAAATTCAACTGACTGGGGCTGGATAGTAAAAGTGTCCTGACCAGAGTATGGCCCACTCTGGAAATGATGCTCATTGCGAATGGTTCCTTCAGGTAGTGCGTGTGCACAATGAATATATCTGCAGAAAGAATGGAATGCACACAGCTTGTGGACATTCATGTGAAAACCTGGATCAAGAACCATCTCAATGAGACGAACTTGACAGACAACTAAATTTAATATAGTGTGTCGATCGTCTGTTGCAAACAAGTTTCTACTGCCACATTTTGGTGATATGGGAATAATGTGAAACTACTTTCTGTTACTGAACTTGAAGATTACCAGCAATTATAGACTGTAAAACACCATATTTTGTAATATGGTGATGGTAGATTTATTATAGTGCCGACAAAAATCAACATGGTCTAGCTAATTTTGGACAAATAGCTCCAGGGGATAGCTTCACTAATCCTTTAAAAACACCATCTTAAGTGTAATTTCTTTAATACCCCAATTAATAAAAATAACACCCTTATTTTCCATTTTTGTTGCCCATCTGATATCAGAGATGAAGAATTATTCTACTTTCAATCCATGGTAGATGGCAGCCATATGGAATTTAGAGGCTAAAGGAGATATCTCCATTAAGAAAACCCATTTAATGGATTTGTTATGCTAGAATTAGTAGAATGATATCTTGTTTGTCATTTTTGGCCCATCCGGCACCAGAGATACAAGAATTTTTTTACTTTTCAACATGGCAAGGATGGCTGCCCATATGGAAATTTTGAGGTTAAGGTGATATCTCAAACTTCAATAAAACCCATTTAATGGATTTGTTATGCAGAATTAGTAGGAAATGACATCCTGCTTGTTCCTTTTTTAAGGCTGTATTGTATTGCCAGCTAGGATGAGTGATGGAGTTGAGTGGTTTTTCAAAATGTCGGATGGCGGCCATTTTGTTGTGTTTAAGTGGTCGATGAGGGTTGAAGCCTTTGCTGTCGGGGTTGGGACTGAAATGCTAATGATTTAGTGGCACCTTTTGAATACAGCTGTCTCAAAAAAAATGGTACTCAGAAAAAAAATTGTTAAATATGAAATTTCAATATAGTCATTCTTACCGGCATAAATATTAAGAACAAAGACCAGGCTTTCCAATGTGTTTGTTTCATCTTATGTTGCTTTTGTCAATCCAGACTATAATCAATTTTAGTGCGAATGGGGAACAGCGATAAAAATGGGAGCGGAGGGTGACATAATAGAGGGCGTACCAAAATCGATTTTTTGTGCCCCTTTTATGCATGGGCCGAGTCGCTTCGCCCAGTTAATGCCATACTGTCTTGAAGCTCGAAACAAAAGATTGAATGACTAAAAGAAACAAAACACGATTAAAGTAAAACTAGTTTTTTCTGACACACAGTTTTTATTAGTCAACATAATCGGTTGAATGTTTACATATCTTCTTTTCATGATATGATACTTAATAAACAATACAATATTTATTGCACGGCAATTAATGGAACTTTGAATTTTATTAACAAAATGGATATCAGTTAAAATCATGCCCGAAGGAATATAATTGCAACCCAAAATACACACTCCAAATACCCAAGAAATGGTTTCAAAAATATTGCCACTATCTTTTGTCATTTACTAATTGTTTGAAATCGAATAAAAATTTTGAATTTGGGAAGCAAGTATCAAAGTGCTGGTAAGGAAGTTGCGTTGCATGATACCGTCAAAGACCCATACAACTCTCTCTTTCCAGTTGATGTACGCTCAGCTGTCGCTCATGGTTCTCTTCTGACACCAACAGTAATGTCGATGTCTTCACTTATCTTAAGCCAGAAACTTACTGATCCAATACTTCCCCCCCATTAACGTAAACTTTGAGTTTCTTTATGAAGTTAATCAATTTCCCCTTTTTTAAAGATTTCCTATCTGTTCAAGTGTGAAATACTTATGTTTAACAATTTTCGTTCACCGTTTTTTCACCTCAACCAGAAGGGGCACAAACTCGTTTTGTGTTCCGCAGTAAAACTGGAGTTATCTCTCATTGAAACAAGCAATGGGATGAAACAAACAAATCCTGGAAAGCCGGGTCCTTTCCTCCTTTAATGTGATGTACAAAAAGACTTACTTATGTTGAGATATATTGAAAAAAAAAAATCGTTTTTTGATTGTAGCATTTTTTTTTAGACATGCTGTATTATTAAACTGACCTTATACTACCAGAAAATGCCAAGTAACATTCGTTTGCAATTTTTTTTGGGTTACTCTGTGGGTACATTCGTCCATACTATTGATCACAATATTAATTTATGACAAAGTGGTAAACACTGTGCGTGACCGTAAAGTTTATAGGAGGGATGTCCCAAAGGTTAATTAACACCGTGGGGCACGATGGCCGGATCGCAGAAAAACTCTTAGTCGTTGCAAGCGAAATACCAGTGTAGAACATCTCAATAAATCAATACATACATAATCATGGGGTCATGCAAATGTTGCCTCGTAGAAATCATAATCAACACGAATCCATGTTCAGTGCGATGTTGAATTACCATACCGGGAAATAATTCGATGAACTTGTCAACAACAAACGAGGTCACAAAACTAAGTTGAATCACGTATCCATGGTGTGGACATCTGTGTTGGAATTAGCGTAAACCCAAAAGCCTATGGATACCAAATCAATACCCATACAAATTCTTAATATTTTATCCGTGAAATGCAATTTCCCAATCATATTTAATCAATTTGAAATCATTCCAAAATATTTTAATTAAAATTTGGAATAACCTTATCAGACAAAAAATTCAAATTTCCAAATAAAATTCAAAATGAAAGTATTTGTTTTCATATTTGGAACTAAAGCAAACTTTCAATCGATACATAATTGTAATAACAATTATTCACACAAGCATTTCAAATCATAAATTTTAAATTCGTAAATTCTACTTGGAAAATTTAACCAAACGCCCCAAAGATGGCCGACATGATATTTAATAATAATGTTCCGGATGTTACGGTAACGTGATTTTAAAATGTTCTCTTTCACACAAAGTCCCATTCCTTTAAGATTTGTGAATTCGGCTATTTTCCAAAAGTTCAAATTTTTTCCGAATAAATTTCAAAAATAAACCACCACGAAAAAGAGCACACAGAATTTAAACAACTAAATCACTCGGGGGAATGTGAATAGGAACACCCCTGTGTGATGCGTTAACTTGCATCTTTGACGATGGTTACAATACTTGGACTAGTTGATGCGGCGTCTCAGGCAGGACGGTATCGCGTGTCAACATATTTGTGGTTCAAATAATTTCAAAGTTTCAAACTCATACATTAACATTGGACGTAATATTTTGACAATAAATATGTAAACTTATATCTGAATGTATAATTTCTAAAGCAATTCCAATAATTATTGAGTAATTTATCTTTACCATTTTACAACTCAAATACAACATTTTACACGAGACCAATGTTTTCAACTCACCATTAAAAATGGCTTTCAATAGTTTGGGGCATCGATCCTTCCTGCAGCCGCCTCCTCCATCTCAGCATATCCAGCATAGCAGCAATGCACATATTAAAATTTTACGCTCCTATTCTCATGTACCTACAACGCATTATTTTGCATTGGTCTAAATAATATATAGGCAGACTATAACGTTACTCCTGTCCAAAAACCACTGCGAACACATAATTTTGTTCCAGCCTATAAATTATTACAGGCAACCTAACTAGCATATCGCTGACTGGTCTTTAGCTGCCAGGGCGGGCTTACTGTCGATGATCACCAAACGAAATTCGCGTCCTGGATGCAATTTACGATCACTGCGCAAGGGACTATGAGGTCATAAATAGAGCCCAAACACTGCCAACTAAATTTTACGCAAAAATACTTAACAGAAAAAAAACATGCGAATTCTACCGTGACGGGCACATGATATGTGAAATCTCTCGTTGCACCTTAAGTTACAACTTTCTGGTCCAGTTTAATCCATCTGTTTCTTATCTTTCTCTCAAGTAGCAGTTACAGGTTTCTAAACAAAGGGATGATGGTGGGTGGACTTACCACCCCCCCCCATCCCAAGGAAAAGAAAGGAAGATTGGCCTGGAGTCCAGGGGGAAGCGCCACAGTGGGGCTGACTATTCTTGTTTTAAAGTTACTTTGTAAAATTCATTCTTACCTTACAAGGCACAGTGGTAATAGCTTCAGCAAACACAGGCATTGGCAGTTGAAAAATGATAATCATTGCAAGGCAAACAATAAATATAAAGTAGTTAACGATTAGTTGAAAGATGGAAACTCAAAAAACACAAGAGTTATGGAACCATAATAGCAAAAACACTTTATTAGCATCATCAAAAATCTTAACAGTCATAAAAACTGACATGTTGTTAAACATCTTTCCATAATATTATTATAATCTATTTTTCTACCAAATACAGTTGCCAATTCTTTTGTTACACTGGTAAACGTGTACAAATTGCAATTTATGCTGGAAAATATCACCTGTTTTTTTACTGAGGCCTACAGTTTAATACTCTGAAAAACATCAATAACACAGCCATTTTATTTGCCCCGACTCGTGAGCTCATAATCGGGCCAGGTACTCTGTGGTACTTCAGGTTGGGAGTAACTCTGCAAGCACCTCTATAGGTACTCTGCAGCTTCTCCAATAAGGTACTGTGCAATGAGCACCTGCAGAGTACCTTCTGAGGTACTCAGAGTTACTCCATGAAGTAATGACAGAGTATACTAGAGGCATAACCCCCGCAGCCGCGCGCAAGGGCTGTAAGGACCTGCTAAAACTATGACGGGGATCCGTCTGCTCATTCAGTCACGGTAAGGGTATATTAGCCGGCTGACATGTTTCAGTATGTAGAATTATGGACCCATCTTTCACATTCATGCGGGGGCCAATTGAATATTAATTATTAGAGAACAATATACAGAATGTTGAATCTTAAAAGGAATTTTATTATGGGAATAACATCCAATTTTTGGAAAAAATAAAGATTTGATGACCGTCACGGCATTGATTGGTTTATTACTTTGCTTCGGGGGACCCAGTCCAGGTTAAAAATGAAGTACGTATCCCGACCAATTGAAAAAAAACAACGATTATGTCATCGTACGTCGGTTTTTGAATCAGTAGGAAAGGTAAATTTTGTGATGTTTAGAATAAATCACGCGGGTCTTTGGAAAAATAATTCAGCACTTTGGGTAGAAGGTCATGTACAGACCTTGATTTAACATAGGCGGATTTATTTATATTATATCGGTCAGCCCCCGAAGAGCAAACTGATCTTCTGATACCTGACACGTGACTGGTACCTGCCACGTGACCACCAAACGATTCATCTCGTTACCGTTTTAACTCACTACGGCCAAAGCAGCAAGCATTCTTGTATATTCTGTTGTCACAGCGTACTCGATCAAGATGTGAGGACTATACGTGTGGTTCTGTACAGGGAGGGTAGGACACGATCTGCCTCGATTTGGGCATGGGGATTTCCAAACGGTAATTGTGAAACTGCTAAGCATTTACTATGGCAGTCTCGCGGTCCCAGTGACATTAAAAATCATCTCTTAAACCTTTGTGCAAAAGATATTAGTAATATCATGATAAATAAGAAAAAAATATGAAGTTTCACATCAATTCACTTGCTTCTGTTAAATTACCGGTGCATAACTCAAAACTCTCTTTCAGAAACTTCCCCTGACAAAAAGTAATCGCCTATCAAACAAACATAATACCTTTGAACATACGCGCCATGGCTACCCAGAGCTACTGCAGTGGAGCCATGCGCACCGATACACTCTAATATCAAAAAGCAATATAGAACTTATTATACACCCCAAAAACCATTGGCACTCCTGCGTATGAGACCAACGAGTCAGGGGCAGAGAAAATAGCTGTGAATTCCATTTGAAATCCATGCATTACTGTATCAATACCTGAAGATCTGTTCTGCGGTTTTCACGATTTTGAAAACGTCCTCCCTTGGTTTTATCAAGCCACCCCGGTCTTTTCTGATTGTGAATGAGCTTGCAGACTGAGCAGTGGATGTGTCAGGCATTCAATTTTTGCTTCTTTAATGTAGACGATCAGGAGGGTCTCTGATCAGAAAAAATAGGCTGAGTGTTATACAATTTTGTACAAGCGGGTAACATGTCGATCAACTGTCATACGGTATAGTTCTCATAAGAGTTGGGTTTTTGTTTTTCAAAAATACAAATGTTTTTTGCCCTTTTGGGCCAAAAAAGATAATTTGTGGCCAAAAATATGATTTATGAATTGTGAGTCTTTGATATATTCAAAACAAGCTTTATCAGAAAAATTACCACGTTTAAGTAATTGGGACTATATTTCGTCTTAAATAACAAATTAAGATAGATTAAAATAAAGAAAATATAAGCATTCCAGAGCAATTTTAAGGTCATTTTTCTCAAAATATTGTTTATTGAAACGTATGCTGCACAGTAAACATGTTAAAGTAAACACAAAAGGCATAAAAAAAACCACATTAGCCCAGTTCTGTTGACCTAAAGTGTGAATGCTTTTTACTTTAGTAGAAATTACAGTAGTAACAGTACAGTAACTTTAAAGGGGCAAACTAGGATATGTTACAAATTTGATTGCTAATCATCGGAGGAACATGCACTAGTGGATTTGGTCCAAAATTTGGATTTTCTGTTTCAACTGTATTTGGAACTAGAGACATGTAGTTTTATATGAAAGTCAGTTTTAACCAATAGGGCTATATTGTAGTCATAATAAACGAATTAATGTAGTAGAAAACTAAGAAAAATAAAAGCATTCCAGCGCTTTTAAGGTCAGTTTTTCAAACATATTGTTTATTTAAACTATGATGACACATAACATGTTAAAAGTAAGGCACAAAAGCATAAAACACATTAACACAGTTCTGATTGACCTAAAGTGTGAATGTCGTTACTTTTTAGGTAGAAAATTACAGTAGTGATAACATTAAGGGCAATCTAGGATATGTTACAATGATGCTATACCCATCAGAAAACATCAAAATAGTGATTTTGGTCCGGAAAATGGGATTTCGGAGTTCACTGTATTTGTAATGGGCTATATTAATAGTCACAATAACAAAGTAATGTCAGTAAAAAACAAAGAAAATAAAACATTCCAGAGCATTAGGTTCATTTTCTAAACATAATGTATATTTGAAATAATGATTAGGAAACATGTTAAAGTAAGCACAAAATCATTTAAAAACGTTAAAACAGTTTTGACTGACCTAACAATACAATGTCTCACTTTTTAATTAGAAATAAAGCTGTGTTCCTTTAAGGGGGCAGTCTAGGGTATGTTAAAAATAATTGTTAGTCAAAAGGGATAATTCCAAAATTGTGATTTTGGACTGAAAATTTTTATTTGCTAATTCCCGTAAATGTACCTTGATACTTCAAACATAGTTGAGTTAAAATCAGTTTGAAACAATTGAACGCACACTTGGGTCATAATTAAAAAATCAATGTAGAAAAAACCAAAGAGGAATGTAAAGTATTATGGTCTGTTAAGACATTCTGCCTCCCAAAATTATGTAATTGGAATCCAATCAGCTGACTTATGACAGAGAACCAAGAACCTTACGAAGATGCTAACAGAAGTAATATTATTACTCTTTAATTTTTATATAATAAAAATAGCATCTTAACAGCTAGTTAAGATACAGATTCTTTTAATTATCAAGAGTTCAGTAAAAGTATTACTTAACTTGTTGTAAAAGCTGCCAAAAGAACTTAATGTAATGATTCTCTTACAAATGAAACCACATTATTGTATTGTGTCATGCCTTGAATGATAACTTACTTTTTTCACACACATAATAGCAAATATAGTGACAAATTAAGTCTGGTAAGTTTACCCATTATTTATGCTTGTATAAAAATATTGGTACTGTAAAAATAGCCTCATCTTTCATTCTCACGATGGACGGGTCAAAGAGCGGGTGGGGAGCCCACGTAGGAGACATTCGCCTCTAAGGCATTTGGACAAGGAAGCTGGCAAGAATCACATCAACCACGTCGAGTGCGACAACATGTCGGTCGTCTCCCCCATAAAAAGGGAGGGAGGAAACAGGATTCGCGCCCTTGCCTTCAGACAGTCAAAGTCCTGGAGTGGTGTCTCGTCATCGGATCACCTTGACAGCGTTCACCTTCCCGGGAAGAAACACCCTGGCAGATGCCCTATCCGAGGAAGACATCCGGGAAGTCGGGCCATCGAGAAGTCGGGGGTCGTCGGTGGAGTGGCACCTCAACCCTCAAGATATGCAGAATAGGTTTCAACAGGCTGGAACACCCCCACGTGGACCTGTTCGCAACCCGCCTCAACGCCCAAGCTCCGACATGACTGCTCGTGGGCCAGGGACCCAGCGGCCCTTCACCAGGGACGCATGACAATGGAGTGGACGGGTCACAGTATTACGCCTTCCCTCCGATCCTAGTTCCTCGAGTTCTTATCAAGTTCACCAGGACAAGTAGCTGCCGCATGATTCTGGTGTGCCCAAATTGGCCTCGGCAAACCGTGGTTTCCAAGACTCCCTCGCTGCTGTACGCCAACCCGTGGACTCTTCCAATGATGTTGGACGTACACCCGTTGGAGTACAACAGTCACGGCGGAGGTACCGCCGGTTTCTTCAGTTAACTGCGCCCGCTACCGTATTTTTGTTCCCCCCGTTTATCTGATTCCCGGCCGACTTCAATATCACCTGACTGACGATCGGCGACACAATTTCATACCAGGCCTCCTATTACTATGTTTTTAGCCAGTCATTTTTGGACACTTTCGCTCTCTCCAACGATGCCACGTCTGGCGGGCAGAGTGCTAAGGAGGACATACAAAGGACGACTTATAATTTCCAGGACTGGTCAAGTACAGGAACTGGTGCAGGGATCACCAAGTGGAAACCCTCTGCGAGGCAATCTAAAGGAGATGGCGGACTCCTTTGGCAGTGTGTTCGAAGATGGAGCCAACCACCCACAGCCGCACAGCAGTAGGAGCCATTCATCTGGTGTTTGGCGGACGGAGCATCACCGTGTCTAACTCGCATGCGCTTCATGGACCTCATTAAGGGAAATACTACATCGACGCTCTCTGGTACAGCATGGGACCTGCCAACAGTCCTCCAGCATCTCAACAGTCCTCCATATGAGCCTCTTCACCAGACGTCTCTAGCGGACACCACCAAGAAGACTCTCTTCCTTGTCGCCGCAAGGCATCAGGCAGGGAGAGTATGGATAGCCATTTGCTCTGTCTATAGCAGAGAATCAACTCACCTTCACAGGGGGAAACGCCGCTCGCCGTCTTCCCCGATCAGGTTTACCTGGGCCAAGAAATCAATCTCTCAGCTTTCACTCCACAGCTGATCATCCTCCCAGATCTCAGACAAGCTTCAGGTTCCAGCGATGAAGGACCCTGGTGTCCAGTTAGAGCCTTGAATTTAGGAGTTATTCTTGATGAAAATATGACAAGGGTAATCAGAACATGTAAAGAAAGTA
Source organism: Ophioderma brevispina (assembly GCA_023653785.1). Classification (NCBI taxonomy): domain Eukaryota; kingdom Metazoa; phylum Echinodermata; class Ophiuroidea; order Amphilepidida; family Ophiodermatidae; genus Ophioderma; species Ophioderma brevispina. Next base: position 20,326 of record JAMKCH010036553.1, on the reverse strand, counting down.
TGTTCAGTCTGCATATTTTCAAAACGGTAACATTACTCAATCGTAAAAATTTTGTCAGATGATATGGCCACACATTCTCATTCTTGCACTCGTCACTTCTCGAAATGACAATGGGGGAAGACTTCTTTATTATGGAATTTCAAATACTTTCCTTGATAAACTTCAGCGGACACAAAATGCAGCTGCTCGGGTACTGTCAACAACTCGAAGTATGATCACATAAACTCCAACTTCTTATACAGCTTCACTGGTTACCATCCGTCAAAGGATTGATTCAAAATCCTTTTGCTCACATGGAAATCGCTAATGGACTCGCTCCATCTTACATTAAGCCAAATTTCACCCCATATATACCAAGTCAGCTCTCTTAAGAATTCTTCTGATAAATTTGTAACGACTCCTAGCACGTTATCCTCCTTTGGTGATAGGGCGTTTCTTCATGTGCTCCTCAAATTAGGGAAACTCTCTTCCCATGGACATTCGTTGTTGTGTTTACTAATAAAATGACTTTAAAATCAGCTTAAGACACATTTGTTCCAGTCTGTATATGATTTTAAATTTGTATCATTTATTGTACTTGATGCCTTTGATGCCAATTCATGTGTGTTCATACAGTAAGTGCATTTTCATATTTGTTTTCTACTTCAAGTTGACATATTTCAGGGTACATGTAATTTCTGTCATTTGCAAATTGCTGTTTTTGTTCTTAATGTTTCAGCGCCTCGGAAATAGGTGCCTAGATAGATGGCGCTTTATAATGCTTGTTATTATTATTATTATTATTATAAGTTTTACCTCAGCAAGACTCGGCCCTATAGGGGGGGGGGGGGCTTACGACCAGCTTTTCTCACAACTCAGAAGCAGTTTCGCCCGGCCTCCAAGACGACATTAGCCAGATTGATTATGGCAGTCATCAAGGAGAACCTAGCTGTACGGAGGTTCGGTCGCCGGGGACGCAACATAGAGAGCTCACGACGTCGTAAGATATCAGGCGGCTGCTTGAGGCTTCTAACGGGGAGCTTCTATAACGTGTCATGGACGCTATGGGATGGGCTGGGCATTACGACATTCCAACAAGTTTATCCCCGAGATTGTCTAGTAAGCCAGCGGTTCGACGCAGGCTAGGATAAGATCATACATCAGCTCCTCGTCATACTGCAAGCCCCACATCTTCCTGTCCCTACAGGTCCCAGTAGCACTTTACCCATCGAAGTCGTAAGGGCAACTATTCTATTATTGGTTTGTTCAACCTTCCCCCGGCGAGACTATATCACCATAGCTCCGCTCGCCTTATGGCCCGAGCACTCTGGTATCCGGGTTGACTCTCTACCAGTTGCAATCTGTGACATAAGTCAGGCTTAATGGGAAACGTACTAGGAGATTGTAGTGATTCCCCTCTCCCCGGGGGAGAGGATATGCACCATAATCTCATGATACTTACCATTCAAGCCCCCCCCCCCCCCCAGTTCCGGGCCGATGCGCCGCTCAGACGGGGCTCACGGTGTCTCTCGCCGCAAGTGGAGTCAAGCCGGTGGAAAGAGCATACCAAAAATATCCAGAAAGAATTCAGTGTTTCCAGATTCATCGCCATGCACTGTTAAAATGCCTTAAAATAACGGGCGTTTTGGCTGTTAGCCGGGACTCAAAAACGTGCAAATAACTGTGAAAAGGAACTCGAAACGTGCAATGAATGTAAAAAAAACGTTATTTAAGTTGTTGTGGAGTCCCAGCTGCCAGTCAACGCTGTATTTAATGAACATTTTGTAAACAGTGTGTGAGTGGAAAACAAAGTCGTATCTGAATTTTCATGATTTTACAGAGAAGCATTTTTGTTTGTTTTCATGCTTTGTGACTTACAAATGAAAAAATAATTCTTGCATATAAATAAAAATTATTTTTTCAATATCTATTAAATATGTAATTTCCCAATTAAGTCGACACTAATTAAGGAATTGGTCTAATTAAAAGGCGTCGTCCACCCGTAAACTACACACATGATTTCCGTGTATGTGCCAACAAGTACGTATCTACCACTACGGACTTTGTTGCCGGCAGGGAAATTCAATTTTGAGTGCAAACAAAGTCCGTATATAAGCCTAATAACTCTGCAATAAATTGAGGCCTTATTATTGAAAAAGTTTAAAATTATGCGTATTCATTACTTTTGTAAATTAATTAAGTATGGCGTAATATTGAGTGGAAAAAGTCGTAACTTCATTTTTTGATAGGTTTTAGTTTTGTGCCGAAAAATTATCATAAATTAGCATAAATTTGATACAAAAATGAAATTGCTCTTTTCACAAATATTTTGAGGGATTTTTTACGTATAAACCTTTTTTAAACACATCGCTTAAAAGAAAACAAAATGTCGTAACTACATACTAGTTTCCCGTGTCGTGCAACAAAGTCGTATCTACCAGTTACGCCTTTGTTGCCACGACACGGGAAATTTATTTTTGAGTGCAACAAAGTAGTATCTACACCAAAATAGGCCTATTTAGACTTCATAAACTCTGGTATAAATTGAGACTGTCACCCTGAAATGTATATCAAATAAGCGTAATGAAACTTTTTCATATTATATTAAATAACTCAATTTCACCAAAAATGTCACGTTACGACTTTTTTGCACTCACATGAGAACTTAACCCATTGAAGTCGGTAAATACAACTATTCTATGTATTGGTTTGTACAACCTTCTCCCGGCGAGGACCATATCACCATAGCTCCGCTCGCCTTATGGCCCGAGCACCCTGGTATCGGCGTTGATCTTACCAGTTGCAATCTGTGGCATACTTCAGGCTTGAATGGGAACGGACTAGGAGATGTAGGTGATTCCCTCTCCCCCTGGGGTTGAGAGTCATTCACATAATCTCAGCTATACTTACCATTCAAGCCTGACGCCACCCCCCCCGTACACGGGGCGCTGCGCCGCCCAGGACGGAAAGCTTACGGTGTTCGCTCTCCTGCCTGTGGAGTCAAGCCGGTGGAAAGAGCATACCAAAATGATCCGGAAGTCAGTGTTTCTAGATCAGCGCCCCCGATGCGTGCGCATTCAGGGGTCGTCGAACTTTCTAGTGGGTAACTTCTTGGTAGCTCTTGGTGTCCTACAGATCATCTGAATTAGGAACACAAAGGGACAAAGTCTTGGAATAGTGTATTTGTAAGACCTTTTATCAAAAATCGGGTAGAATAATTAATTAGAAAACGATCAGGAATGGCAATGGGATTTAGCAAAATTAAAAATGCTGTTGAGGGTCCAATAGGGTTTTCCGTACATGGAAAAAACTAGGTAGCTTTATTTTAATTAAAAGTGACCAGGCTTATATGTTAGGTCAGTCAAAAAAAAAAAAAAAACCAGTTTTAACATGTTTTGATGATTTTGTGCTGACTTAAACATTTTGTAAATCATTGTGTTCAAAATATGTTTATGTTGAGAAAATGACCTTAACTGCTCTGGAAAGCTTTATTTCCTGTGTTTTTTACTACATTGATTGTTAATTATGACTAAAAATATAGCCCATATTGCAAATATATTTAATTATAAAACTGCTTTTCATCTACAACTAATGTCTTGTAATAAATACAGTGAATAAGAAAAATTCCCCAATTCGGGCCAAAACCACTTGTGAATCTTCATCCGATGATACAGCAATCATTGTAACATTATCCTAGATTGCCCCTTTAAAGTTAAAACTACTGTAATTTCTACTAAAAGTAAAGCATTCACAATTTAGGTCAAACAGAACTGTGTTAATGTGTTTTTGATGATTTTGTGCTTACTTTAAAATTTCCCTTATATGCTCTGAAATGCTTTTTTTTCTTCATTTTAATTATCTTAATTTGTTATTTAAGGCGTTAAAAAGATAGTCCAAATTACTTCAAAAGTGGTAATTTTCTGATAAAGTTTGATTTGAAAGATATCAAATTAACATCAAAATATCCAAAATCATATTTTGGCCAAAAATCATCTTTTTGGCCCAAAAGGCCAAAAAAAAATAAATTTGTATTTTTGGCAACAAATCTTATGAGAGACACTATACCATATGAGCAGTTGATCTGAGATGGTTGCCAGCTTGTAACAAAAACTGCCACATAATTTTTTTTTTGAACACATTATGATACTTGTTCAACTAGAACTAAAGATAGTACCTAAAATGATCAATCCAAAGTTAGAGTGAATCTGTTTTTTCGTTTTCATGCAGTACAAATTTATGCAGTATAACAGTGCCATGGATACTGTGTATAACAAAATTTCCGGATCCGGAAATTTTTAAACAAAGTTGTGATTTTCTATATGAAGGACGTTGATTTGAGCTTAGTTTTCACACAGTGATTCTTATCATAGGGAGAAGCATTATGTATATGCAAAAAAAAAAAACACATTTGTTTTGAAAATGGAAGGGCGCCCTCCCCGGGAAATCTCTGAGTCAGCTTTAATGTATTCTAGATGAAAATCATGGGTCAGTGTGTTGCCAGCCACCTGGAATTTTGTACATGTTCTAATACCCTTTTTGAAGTAAAGTACAAAAAGAGAATCCAGGCCGGCGTTTGTTAGAAATCAGGCCCAAGCCATGCACCGTATGAGATATAGGGTACGATGAGGGAATTATATAGGGTGTGGATGTGGATTAGTGAATTTGCGGAGATAAGATGATAGGATATTGAGCCGTGTTTTTGTATGAGAAACTCCAGGATAATCAAGATCAATCAGTATACCAAACTTTTAGTAGTTAGACCTGCTCGACTGTGCATATTGTTGATTTAATATCAAGTTTCTTATGGAATAAAGTTTGTGATGCTAAATCTGTTGACTAATAATCTTAAGTCTTGAAGAAGAAGCTGTATTTTGTCAATTTAATAACCAATGCTATCGTCCCTAACTGAAAGTTACTAGGAATTCTTTATTCACTCTTTCAGAAAAAAAAACTGTATTGTGGTGACCGAAGGAATAGAGGAATGAAGGAATGAATTGAAGTTATCGACACCCCTGATGGTCTTAACAGGCAGCTTGTCTATTGTATCATTTTCAATCGGATCCAGAGGATATGACTCTATATTACAATAACTTGTACGTGATCATGAAGAAGGAAAAAGTGATAACGCGTGTTCCCAAAGATGGCTCTTCCAATGCCGTATTGTAAACTGTCGTTAGTTACGGTTGTTGTGTTGGAAGATCCTGTTCGGTATTACTATCGTGTTCTGTAAGTATACCAGACATGCGCAATTTTCCAAACACTGTTTTAAGACTCGGACACAAAGATTTTAATACAAAACAAAAGAAGGCAAGGGGTTCCTATTTTGAATGCGCCCGTCATTTTGCAATTTTATGTCATGTCAATCGGATACTATATAAGTATGTTAAACAGAGATACATGTATGCTTTCATCCAAAGAGATGAGGGCAAGATTGAATTGGTCCATTTGTGAATTTACGAACTTAAAACTTAACTGCATAAGGGGTTTGCACTTCCATTAGGGCATAACGGGGGGGGGGGGTTCCTAGGGAAACCCCCCTTAATAAAACAAAATTTTAATAGAAATAAAGGTTTTTTTGATGAAATCCACCACATGTTAGGAAGGCTTCAAGACATCATCAACAATAAAGAAATTTAAAATGGAAGTGGAAAAGAAAGTTGTTCAGTAAGAGAAAGTAGGGGCAAAACTTTGATTTTAATGTTGCGTCAAAATGTGCGAAAAAGGACACTAATTTGTTTCTGCATTTATACGGCCATTTGCTTCACCTAGACTAGGCTGTGATTGCTTTAATGGTGAAGAATGAACTTATTGACCTATTAAGCACCAACATAAATGTCTCATGCCATTGTTATATTTTTTAAGTTACTTGTATAATTTACCATAGGTTCCACCAGTAAAATCGCTACATGAGGTATATAAAATATTATGGCTCCATTGGGCCTACTATATTCCCAAGTTTTTTTAATATTTATTTACTTTGTTATGTCACTAGGTTTATGCATTATGAAAATCAGAATCACAGAACTCAATAAGATTTTTTATTTTGTTCATGGTATTCGTTGGTGAATAAGGGGGGGGGCTCCTAGAGGAACCCAGGCTAATTAACGCAAAAAAACGACGCGATGGATATGAATTTTTTTGAACACCCAATGCAAGCGCAACTACAAGTTAGACACAAATACAAATATTATAAACCAATATATTGCAGCGTTAAAAAACGCCGCTGAAAAACAAAAAATGGGTCCCAGGGAAACCCCCCCCCCCCCTTATGCAGTTAAGTGTTTAAGATTTGTGGACAGAAACTGTTGTGAAGCGTACGCAAAACAGCACCGTGGACACATAATGAAACTACACTTACTGAAATCACTTCCACAAATTTGAAAACAATTTGGATGCTTACATTCTGTAAGCATCCAAAGCATTCTGCACACACACACACCAATCTACCTCATGAAGGCTATATTCATGTTATAATTTGCCATACTTTGTACAAATTATCCTTTACTAAAGTGAATATGTGCCGTATAATTATATGCCATCATCATCATGATGCAGTGTTGATTTGAGTCATGGGTATGAAATTGCCTACTACAATGTAATGAAATGTTTCTGATCTATGCTTAATCAATAGAGGTGGTGTGTACTGTCATGTGTGGAATTACAACATGACAATACCTTGAACCGTGTCATGTATCTATTGTTATGAGAAGATTACTGAAACTATGGCACTGACAATCTGGTATGATGAATTTTCCTTATGTGTATACTGGTTATATCTCTGGTATACTATTTTATGCTATGAACCAATACTCAATTTATTGATATGGGATAATTATCTCATAGTCACCGTTTTATCCTTGACACAATATGTGAGCTTGAATGTGACCTGGCTCTTTCATAGAGCCAAGCACTACTTGTTTGCATCATCCATATCGTCACGAGTCGTCCAAAGAGGCCATCGACCATTTTGGCGAATTGAGTTTCTTGCATATTATGATACTATCACAAGCTCTTTTCATATCCAAATATTGGGCAAAAATAACATCCAATTTGTAGATACAATAGATTTTCACTTTTGGAATACCCAAACGCCAAATGAAAGTCTCCAAACAGACCAATCTGCATTCGTCTGTTGGCTGTCCTAAAACCACCGTACGACAGCTTATAAAAATAACTATCTATCAATGGGATATTGCGAGACTGATCTCCTCTCTCGATCACAACACTGGTAGTCCTAGGAAAGTCTGTCGAAGTTTATATTAGTGCAAGTGTTGTGTAGCTGTATCTGACATAATCGAGACGATTTTGTCGCAAAAAATATAAATTTTTTGGCGTATTTATGGACAACATTCTGCCAATTTTACTGTGACAATTACAGTATACTGTAAAATTTGATCATCAAAACAACTGAAAATATATATTTGGCGATTATACAGAGATTGTGAAGTGGTTTGAAAACCAAAAGCACTGACGAACACACAACTTTGTAGGCCTATCGCCACAAAGGGTCCCCAAAATTTTTACGGAGCATATAAGTCTAAAATTTTTAATCTTGATAGTATGGTCTTACACCCAATACCTATACCTGTAAAGTTTCGCGCCGATATTTCAACCCGTTTTGAATGAGAGCTAAAAACATTATTTTTGTAATCCCATAGAGTACTATGTGAAACTAATATTGTTCGACCAATGGGCATATTTCGCTCATAACATCAAACCAAACACCTTTAGCCCTAATATTCACAGGGCAAATGAGAAAATAGTATATGTTTCCGCAGTACAGTTTAAACATTTTTCATTATATTTCCTATCCCTTTAGTTTTTTTTTTAATTTTATCAGTTTTTTTGTGTGCATTTATTTAAAACAATAATCTTTGGTCCATGTTCAAGATCATTTGATCAATTAAATTAACTTTTTTTTCAACATTTTCGTCAAGATCAATTTAATATCGTCTTGTCCATGGCCCATCATCTGAATGTACAAAGCATTTTCGTCTTTGTCATAGATAATTTCACTTACGCTCATTCTAGTTCGTCTCCGTGTGCTCTATGTATAGACCATTAACTAAAAGCTAGGCGCTGAAACATCAGCAAATATGTTCTAATTTTCCTGTCTTTACTTTTTTACTGAGCACAACGAATAAAGAAAAGATTAAGAAATCAAAAAGAAATAAAGCAATACAAAATGATATGAAAGTAAAAGTAATAAATTAGATGTATAAAAGTAAATAGGATGTTCAAGAAGGAAGAAAATGAGGAAAGAAGGGGAAAATAAGAACCAAAAGAAAAATGAGTGGAAAGAATATAATAGCAGATTACATAAATTTAGCTGTGTTATAGGCCTAATTCTTTGTCAGTTTTGAATCGCGTCAGTTAGTTTTCTTTTATTATTTTGTTTTTAACATAATAGTTAAAGGTTTTTTTTTATTTTTGTAATGATACACTATACGTTTCAAGAGATATTCACAATACCCTTATTTCATTGAGAAATGTTAACACAACATCATGTATTAAGTTTACGGTAAATTGTGCAAAGAAAATATAAACAATTACTCAGTTTTACACCTGTTGCTGGAAATTAATTGATTGTTTGAAGTCTTGTACTTAAGTAAAAAAGATTCAAATCAGCTATGTTTTATTCAAAGTTATAACAACAACAAGACACTTTTTAACACCATAAAGGTCACAAACCAGGCACTAATGTAGTAACTTGTTTTCACTTAAAATTTGTTTATAGATGCAAAAAAATAGGTGCAAAAACTTCTGTTGAAACCCTTTCACGTTCTGGTATGATATGTGTTCATTTTAATTTGCCAATATATTAATTTGAAAAGGCAGTAATGCATATAAATTCAATGTTCTTATGTATTCCCTGTATATAGGTAGCAAGTATCGTGGTTATGTATTTGGGTTCATATCAGACTGGGTCCCAGGTTCGATTCCCAGTTAGATGAGTTCACATGTATAAAAGTTACTTACATGATTAATTTACAGTCCCAAATTAAGATAAATAATGAAACATAGTACCTCAAAATGCTTTTCGTTTTTCCTCTTTACTTTGCATATTTCCTACGATATTTCCCCCTCTACGATTTATATTTTAGTTTCAGCAACTTAGTTGATTATAATTAACTAACTGATCATTTCTCTGTGTACTTACTAATAACGGCAAGAAAATTATGGTGATTTTGAGCACACACTGCAAAACATAAGTGTAAAAATTAAGCACCCCGTGTTCTAGGAGGACACACCAAGAAGAGTGAAAAATTCAACACCGTTGGTATTATTTTAACATCCTATGTGGTTAGTTTTAACACTATTTGGTGTTAAAATAACACAATAGAGGTTAAAATAACACCAAAGGTGTTGAATTTTGTCACTCTCTTGGTGTGGTCCTCCTAGAACACCGCGGTGTTATTTTAACACCCAGTTTTTGCAGTGTCATGTAGAAAAATTATTATTCACATTATCAGCCAGCTCAATTAAAATACACTGAGTATAATGTATCCTTACACGTATCACTCGTCGAATTACTCGATATAATTGAATGCAACCCAATTACACGTCATTTTATTGAGTAGATAGAGGAAATTAATTTCCCTTTCATTCCAATAACGTAAAGATGTTTAAACATGATAAAATTATCATTCTCCATTTTCAATAAATACCACTTTGATATTCAGAAATTGGCAATTTGAATTGACATTAACCGGCAAAGTCTTTGAAATACACGTTAACCATTGACACCGCAATAGAAATTCGGCACACTGCCATCTTAACCTCAGAATGGTTTGTTTTTTAGGTCATAGAAGTTTTCAACGAACGTAGGATGCTGTGACTCCAAAGTGAAACATATACGCAATGGTTTGTTTGATGACAAAACTCAAAGAATATCCATGGGAATGTCAAAGTTCATTCAAATTGTACCAATAAACACTCCAAGCTCGTTTGTTTTTACGATTTGTTAGAAATCATTTGACACTATTGCCAACATACCCCCCCCCCCTTCCTCTAGTTTCGTTATTTGAAAGTATTAAGCCTACATGAATCTTGAATTTATTTCATTGACAGTTTGGGGGCTACTTAAAACCAGTGTTTAATCCCTATAAATGTAAAAGATACAATATGATTAAAGAGTTGTTTTTAAGGTTTTTTTTATTAAAATAAGTATTAATTCTAAATACGTGTTGTATTGTCGGATCATTATAATTAAATATTCGTCCGAACGCCTCGTAAATAATACCAATATAAATTACTTGATAGTAGATAAGCTTTTCTTTTTCCCCCCTTTGATAAAATAGTGATCTTTGATTCATTTTTACTCTGTCAAAAAGTGATCAAAATAACCCCTTTCAAGCAATAAACAGATAAATCACAACTTCTCCACTTACGTTTATGAGTTATTATGTCCAATAATTCACAAAACCCGGGTTTCAAACGTTAGATATACACTTTGGATGTCCTAAGTGTACTTACACATGTAGGCCGATCGCAATTTGGAAATACAGCAAATACTGTAATTTTATGTCAATTTATGACTACCATTGGGTCTTTTATTCGATTTTTTTTCGAGTATCAATCTTAGTGTTACAGAAAAATACTATATCATTTATTATATATTTCTGGCAGCAATTCCGCTAAGAAAACCCGTCACATGACAGAATTTTTACAGGTTTTCCATTCATTAACTTATTTTATAGCTTGATGTAACATATTTTACATAGTATAAGTATTTGATTAAAGCATTCTAATTACAAATAAAAAATAGAACCTCATCAGTCATCTTTTCAAGCTTCATTGGCTATTTTGCCTGATAGATATGATTGGCTAGAAAATCATACAAAAGCATAATCATTTCTAGCGCCGCTCCGCAGGCAAAAGTAATGTGTCAATATTTCAATACACTGTCGAGTCGATCGATCGACTCTTTTTGAGTACGGCCAAACAGGCCAATGCGCATTCGTCCCCTTTGACATAGAAAACCGAGGACGTTTTTAGTGTTTTTGCAAACAAAGACCCATCACTTGTAATTAAATTTGACAAGGAAAACAAAGGATACTTGAATTGAAAGCGTGCTCAAGATGAAGAACGTTTCAATGTCCCATGTACACATGAAAATCATTTTCCTAAATGTTTCAAATTTAGATATGCAAGTTCATAATTCTCTAACACTTCAATCGCCGATATCTCGAATGTTACTTTTGGTCGATGGCCTTTTGAAGATTCGTGACGATATGTCGTAGAATTTCTGATATTTTTCATGTGTATCACAAGCTTCCAAGTTCAGTTCTGTATGTGTAGTCATGAGCCTATTCCCTGCTGATATGCGCAATCCCTTTTAAATAACAAGATCTCGTCTAAAATCTGGTGGTATTAACACTTACGTGACCAAGGGGTTTTTTTCACACTCCCGTGGTGCCCCGGGGCGGGGGGGGGGTTCCATGGGACCCCCCCACCCCCTAAGGAAACGCACTATTCCCGAGGGAATTTGTGCACGACATTTATACCACAGTGAAGGGTCATAAAGACAACCCCAAAGCAGCAACAAAAATGAAATTTGTTTTTTGGCTGCAATTAGGGGGCGAACATTGTTTCAAACACTCGAAAATGGGAAAAGTGGAAAATTCAATGAGGCCTTGGCTTACAACCAAACATTTGAAAACTTATTTTATGTTGATATCTATTCTAGAAAACCCAATTACATATATTTAAGCACAAAACATAGCATTTTTAGGGAATCCTGTATTTTTTAACGGGTGTTGCAAAATACAACGTCATTTTCCCATAGAGTTTGTACAGTAACGGTTTGGCATTTTCCTGATGACAATTGTTTTGTTTTCCACAGCACATAAAGGGTTATTTTTTTTAATGTTACTAATAATTGTGTTACTTACATTCTGTGTTGAACTTATATAATGCAAAAAAAAATTGCTTTTGGTTTCTTGGTTTTCTATTCTTATTTTTAAAAATATCTGAAAAACGTCGTTAGTGCCCAAGGGGGGGTCCCATGGGACCCCCACTAATTACTCATAAACGGCTTGGCCGATTTTAATGATTTTTGTATGAAAGAGCACATTTACAAAGTCCATACAATTACACAAACCATTCGGCGCAAAATCCACGCGTAAGCGGGGGGCCAGCGTGGAAAATCAACTAGGAACCCCCCCCCCGCCCCTGGGTCACTTAAGTTTTAAGCTCCTATTGTATGTCATACCTGGCCATCATTCTTATGCTTCAGTCTGGTGATGTCGAGTGCGAAATCCTGGACCAGAATTTCCATGCCAAATCAACAGGGAATGCGATTGGACAACATATGCAGTTCAATGTGATGAATGCAATTATTGGTATCATGCAGAATGTACAAATTACCATCTCCCAGGAATATGCTGCCCTTGAGGACATTGATGTAGTCTGGATCTGCAGTAATTGTGGGGAGCAGAATTACTCTAGCTCTCTGTTAAAGCTCCTATGTGTCATCAACTAGGAATAGCTTTAGTACTCTGCGTCCATAAGCAGTGAAGACTACATTACGTCCCTACGGCAGCTTCATCACCGAAACCTTATAATGTATTAAACTGTAATAATCCTAGGTAAAAACAGTCCAAAATAAGAATCAATGGTCGCAACAACAAATTCTAGTCATGTTACATCCCAAGCTGAAAAAAACATATGATCAGTGGATGAGCATCAATTTTCAAAGTGTCGGTAACAAAGTTGGTGAGTTAGCAATTTGCCTAAACTCATACACAACCCTGACACCCTGTAGTACCCGAATCTTGGTTTCCTTACCCCCATTACTTCCGAGATTTTTCCACCATGATTATAACTGCTATCCGTAAGGACATGCCACCCAATAATAAGGTCAATCCCATGGTTGGGTGTTCATAGCCGTGAGAATGATCTTGTTATGACCCATCGTATTGATCTTGAATGAGGAATGTGAAATTCTTATGGGCGCAAACTTGAATGTAGTGGTACAAAAAGGGGATCTTTATAGGGGCCTTCTACTGCCCACTCAGATTCGGGGGGTCCCTATTTCTGGTAATTTGAGATCATACCTGTCAAATTTGGTTATGACCAAAAATTCCCATGTTTTTTTTGACGCGTGGACATCATTTTGTCCCACATTGACTGGGAAAACCTGCATAACTTTTACCAGGTTTGTCCCAACCCACGATAGGCCGACAGCTTATGGAAATATCCAATGACTTCATCTCGAACAGATCACAAAGGCCGACCATAGGTTTCTAATAATTCTAGACTTATTTTTACATCGAACTCATCCCTCATTTACATGCTAATGTGTTTCCCTGTGTATTGACCACGATGGTCTTAAACTTTTGTACTATTTCTCCAAACCAAAACTCAACAAAACCCCCAATCCACCCAATGAAAATTTATGTTTACAACAAAACCAATTGGTCTGCAATAAAAGAAAGCTTACGACATAAGCAAAGACATCAGTCGCCGTTGTCAAGATTTGGTACTGCTCTTGATTGTGTAGATGACTTTAAAACCAGAATGTGTCAAAATTGACAAAAACATCCCCTCAAAGGTTGTAACTCCAACCAAAAAGGGCCCCCTGGTTTGAGACCACCAAGGTTACATTTGTTGAGAACAAAGAAAAAGCCTTTGTTTAAAGGCTCTTGCTGAGTTGTGGAGGACCCATTATGGTATTCGAGGACCCACCCTTACCTGGAGTTACGAGTCTTCTGATGGCACTAGAAACCGATGGTTGTTGTGGGTGGTGAGCATTCGACATTGGTACCCTGTCAAATCTGGCGTCCGCAAGGCCGGTACTTCGCCCCTTCTATTTCTATGGGGGGGGGGGGGGGGGGGGGGTTATAATCAATGACCTACTGCGATCAGCTCACATCCACCGTACGATTGTTTGCAGATTACTGTGTCATATACAGAACCATCTGCAATGACCGTGACGCTGACCCGCTTTTCAGACTGACTTGGACCGACTAAGTAGCTGGAACGCAATTGTCAGATGTCTTTATATTGACAAATGCTTCATTTAAGATCACCAACTCAAACATACGCCCAGAACACAAATATACACTCAATAATCAGGTTCTCCAGGAAACCACTTCCGCACGTTCATATTTAGGTGAGTATCTCTGGCTAATATGAAATGTGAATAACCATATTACTTGTATCTCAGCTAAAGGGGTAATAGAACTCTTGGTTTCATCAAAAGAAACCTTAAGGGTTGTACAAATGATATCAAGCAAATGGCATATTTCACTTAGTAGATCTTCACTTGAGTACTGCAGTGTAGTATGGGACCCTTACACATCCCAGCTCAAGCTGGAAGGAGTACACGTGCCGTGCTGCCTCGCTTGATTAAATAATTACGACCAGCTGAGCAGATGTTTCAAAGATGCTACAGGACCTTGGAATGGCAAACTCTTACCCCCAGGAGAAAACTCAAACCGACTTTGCTGTTTTCCAGAAAGCCTGCCGGGTGACCTTGCCATCGCCTGTCAAAAACCTTCTGGCAACCGCCGGTACGCAACGTCCCACTCGCAAAACCCATAGTCATCTTTATTAACAATCCGTGCGCCCTTAGACACCTAGTACGCCTTTATTCCACGAACAGTCATCGAGTGGGAGACTTACTACGCACAATCACTTCTTTCCATCAGTGATACTAAAAGTTTTCAAAGAGCAACTAAGCAACACTTCAAGTCAATCGCCATCCATATCACCACACATCATCCCTGTTCACTTTTCCCAATAGGGGTGTTGAACTTGTAACCAGGCAGAAGCAGCAGCAACAGTTTTTCGTGGCAGTTCGTGCAATTCCTGGCACGGAAAATCAAGGGTTGAGCACCTGGCCAGAATTTACAGTACATTTAGCATGTTTTTGACACAATTGTTATGACGTCTCGTGATGTCAAAGGTCAGAAATACCTGCAACAACAAATAAATGAGCCTTGTGCACAGTGATCTGAAATTTAATATAATATAACAGATTTAATGAGTTGTAATTGATTCAAGAATTTAAAATGTCAGAATGAGAACAATTTCAAATTAAATATTATATAAAATTACACACAAGTATATGATTGGATACTTATTGTCCAAAGAATGTCCACTAATGTCCACAAGAAGCGTTGCAGTCAACGATGGTATGTCCTCTCACAGCGAAGAGTCCAAAATGTCAGCGCGTTTACAATAATACCATGTATAATTCCATGCAAATTTCTGAGTCTTGGAAGATAATTTTGTCCACAGTTCAAGACGACAGGGCTTTCCCCTCGACGACAAGTTCCCAATAATAAAAATCCAGTTATTATACCACCATCATTCTGTCGGCGATGTCCTCATATAGGACCACAAACTGGAATCCCTTTTTGATTCCAAAAACTGATGCTCTTTGGCTTAAAGACGACAGCATACAATACTAGCATCAATCTCCGAGCGGGCATCCAAAGTATAATCCTGGCACATTTTAGAGCTCAAATCTACCATTATTGGTGGTTAAAACTAACTATAATAACTGTTATAGCTCCAGAGCTCTATATCTGGTATAGCTCTGATTACAACTGCTGGCGGCGAGACTAACTCAAATCTCATCCATTATATACGACTTCACAAGTTCCCAAGTCTTAAAATAGATATTCCCAACCACACAATCATGCATAAACATTAACCTTGCACTAGCTGACCAATGGTAATTCACACATAAATTTTTAAAAACAAGCCTCTCAATTACAACATCACTTCACATGCAACATGTTTTTTTGATCTCAATGCTAAAGCAAGTTGACTCAGTTTGTAAAGTTTTACATTTGGGTTGGATTCCCCACTTCCCCGCCCTATTGTGCCAATCTAACAGGTGCACGGGTACAAACAACACTGGGAACATCCCCTGCTCTCTTTATCATAAACAACGTACTTTCCCCATGAGAAATCTTTTTCTCAAAAAATTGAAAATCAAATTAATATCTTTACAAGTTTAATTAGAAATGGGGCTATATAACACAATTCAAAAGCATTAACAGACTGCATGGGATATAAGACAAATTGTATTTCAGGCTTGTAGTGAGGGGGGAGATATTGATCGACAAAAGGTGAAAGGTGGATTAGTCCATGGATAAGCACATATAACAATCGAGCAATGGTCTGTGAACTGATGTTGCAATGCTTTTTCAATTTGATCTTGGCGTAATGTCATCATCCTTGGCTGAGAATGTAACTTATAAGGAAAATATATTGGTTGCGTTTTCCTTTTTTGTACAAAATGAAACACTCAAAATCGTTTTCAAATTTGTGAAGTGATTTCAGTAAGGATCCATTTCACTATGTCTCATCTTTTCGGCAATTCTTGTTTCGCTTCCCCGCCGTGACGTCAACACAGTTGACCAACAAACCCATGTGCTTTTATTCCGTTAACGAGCTATTCCGTCAGTGAGTTAGGTGTCATTACGTCAGTGTGGCCAACAAGACTTCCCATGGGATTGGATCCCTTTATAGTTTTTATTGGTTAGATTGACTAAATCCTTTTCGTGTATGTCATGAATAATGCAACATAATGGGCGTACGACTGGGGAGGTTCGTGATCGTAGAACTTCTATGAGGTTTTGGCCCGAAATTTATACTCCTGGACCACATGGTCCTGGTGCATGTAATCTGGCGAAATATTTTAAGAGTCAATTGAATCAATGCTCCAGAATGCATATAGCAAATATGCTCCTGGAGGGCATAATTGACCCCTGCAGGCTATTTGTGACTTAAAATATTTCTCCAGATTATTTATGGTCGCAGGAGCGATAATTCAACGGGCCAAATCTCTCGATGGCCGAATGAACTAAAATGTGTGATTGTGGAAGGGTGGTTACCATTTTGTTGAACAAGAAAAAACCTGGATGTCTGGTTTGTAATATACACAAAGTCATAACACCAGTCACATATTTCAATTCTTTGAAGAATACTAGACAATCCCACCAGCATATAATTTCGCTAAACTCTAACTGCCAACAAGGTCGATTTGGATGACGGCATATTGTTGAACACTCGATTTAAAAAACTCAGATTACATTGATCAAACTGAAACTAAATCCTGCTAATTTTCGAGATGTCTTATATATTGTACCCCTTTTGTTTCTTACCCTTCTTTGTTTAATGTTAGGCGATAGATTTTTTTATGATTTTTGAGGGGTTAATGAACCGGGATGAAGAAGGGGAAAGTAATATGATTTGAATCAATATATATCGGAAATCTGAATAAATGTTCAAATATCTAAATCTGAGTGATTTTCGAGAGATCTTGTGGCAGACAATGTGTTTTTGAAGAAAGAATCAAACTTTTTTTTTGTGCGTTGTGTGAGCTCGCACGTGCTACCTACTTTCCGAGAGCGTTTCAACTGCTTCTTTGCAGTTTTCGCGGGCTCGGTACTTCTTGGTATGGTGTGTATTTTTGATTCGTGAACCCTCGATGCAATCTAGTACTCTTTAGGTTTTGACTTCTTAACTGTTGTATTTTAAGCCGTGTATGATATAAGGGAATAGATGAGGATTTGTAATGAAACTAACGTATGTGTTTCCCAGAAGACATATGCTGGGTTGTCTGTGCGACCCCAGAAAGCTAATACCTCATCTACTGCGTTTTGGGATATAGTGAAATCGATTACATAATGTAAGCTCCTAGCTTATCACTCATTTGTGCCCACGTGTGAAAGATCGAGTAATCAAATCGTAATTTCCATAATCCCTTGTGTCAAATTATCCCAAATGACACTGGCATTAGTGGGTGACATCAACGATGTTACAATGCAATCTATACCTTATCTATGTATTACGGGATTATGGTGAAATGCAATTAAATCCTTTTCATCTCAATAGGGCTTCCCTGCTATATTTCTAATGATATCTAATTGATAATGTTTACTTATCACCGAGAATGAAAACGCAGACAGCAAAGCGGAATGAATGTGGCGCAAATTTGCCAGGATTAAAGTCCCCTAATTTAGTTTCCATTCAAATCCCAGGTATTCCAAATATTTCGTCGGTGTATTACACAGTGACGGATGTTTAATTTTATATTTTTTTACGAAATAAATGGAAAATGGTACTAATATAACAAAGTCTTTAAATGGCAAGTGTCGAATCATTGCGAGCACTTATTAATTAATATCTTTATTGTCGAAATTGGAAATTTTGAAGTATGATTTACATACACATGATTTTTGTGATTACATATGACGGATATTGACCCCTCGCCATAGAAGTGTCCTACTTGTTTCAACACAGACACCAGGTCTTTTAACACATAAGTGCCAAAGGTTTGTCACTCACGTTGGTGCCTATAGGGGAGGGGGTTCCATCCCTAAGGAAACCACTTTCCGATGGAATTTTTTCAATGAACTCATACCACAACCTTTGGGGAGCATAAGACAAGGCCAAAGTTGCAATATAAATGATTCCGGTGTAGAAGTAACCAGTGTCCGGCGTACTCACATAGTCCGGGAACATGGTGAACAATAGGGCAATCGATTCAGTGACTCTTTACGCAACATTCGTTCACGCTTTATTCCGTATGTCTATGGAGCCCCGGACTATGGCTCCCACCGGACTATATCTGCTTCACACCGGTTTATCGTCTGAAATTAGGGGCAAATCATTGTTTTCGAAATCGCTCAAAAAAATCGCTCAAAAAGTAACATGATGTTTCCGCGGCCCTGCTTCCACAGCTTACACATTGCAATCATGTTGATGTTAATATCTGCTCTAGAAGGACCAATTTACATATATTAACACAAACATTACCATTTTGTACATTCTTGTATTTTTGTGGGGGCAGTCGTTTTTGCCATATGTTTGTATAGCAATGGCGCGCATCGCTCGATGATGGATCGCTTCTTTTCAGCACATAAAGGGTTAATATTTTTTTCTTGATTATATAATTATTTGTCATGCATATGAACATACTAAGCAGCAAACATTTTCTGGCAACTGGGTTTGCTAATTTTTATTTTTAAAATCAACTCCATTGGCCCCAAGCTAATTATCTCATTAACGGGCGAGAAATTTTAGTTTTGGAAAGAAGCGCATCGATAAGTTGCCAATTACAAAAAATTAGAGGTCGAATACTTTTCACGAGTGAGAAATATCCGAAAAACAAACTTGGGTACTATGGACCCCCCAGGCACTTTAAGTGTTAAATAACTTTTGTTAGTAAATTTCTCATCTTAAATTTAGTTAACTGACACAAGCAAAATATGTGTAATGAATTTATAAATAGTGCTATTACTAGAAATTTATATGTATTTACAGAGTTCAACGCGTGAATCTCGGCAATCCAGCCAACATCCGGCATTGATAAGAAACCAAATTGAATGATTCGCGACACCGTGTGTCAAAATAATTCTATATAAACGCTGGAAAATAGTCTACGCGTGTGACGTCAGGTTGTTGTTATGGTATATGGTTAAAAAAAATTAATTGACACTTAAGCCCCATGATAACATCCAGTCGCAGCGAGCGATTGGCGTGCGCATAAACCGCGACTCTGACCCATATCAGTGTTACGCATAATCACCAGGCAGAATCGCTGCTCTGATGGAAGTATACATGGGGCTTAAGGGACCTCCTCTTAAACTCTTTGCCATTTGTAATATTTTATTTAACTCTGGTCATTGATGGGGTAAATCATCACAACCACATAACAGGATAAAATGAAAATCGGTGATACGGATTCACAATGCGGTCCAAAAACCAATTTTTCATGACGCGGCCCAAATTCTCCCGCCGCCAAAAAATGAAAAATAAATCAATCACCCTCTGCCGGATCCCGCCCCCCCCGAAAAAGAAGTCTTGGCACCCCTTCACCCCTTGGAGCACAACTAAGAATCACATGAGTAGCCTAAACTTACCCCATTAGTACTGATGCTATGTTGAATTTAGGTGCCACATCTATTTAATTATCCACTACAGTGTAACTTTACTAGAGACATTTTTGTGCTCAAGAGGTCACGGACCTTAGTCGTGGAATTTTGCCATTTGATCATTTTGACCTTTGACCTTTAAACCATTGGTCCCATACAGGGGTCACTGAGACTTTTATTTCATCTATTCATTAATCCCTACAAGTTGGTATATGGTATTTTGCAATGTGGGCAATTTTGATATTTGGCAATATTTTGACCTTTGACCTAAACGATGGGTCACAGAGCGGGTCACTGTGACTCCTTTCAGTATTCATCGATGCCATCCCGATGACATAATTAAATTAGTCAATTAGCTTTCGATTTGAACCATAGATGAACCTCCCAATTTGACATTTTTACCCCATTTTGTTGAGCACGGATATAGAGCTTTATCCATGGTGCTTGTG